>JAJHUR010123583.1:0-18597 GCA_027495735.1 Lutjanus campechanus | reverse complement strand
TTTTTTTTTTTAATGATCTCCAGGTTTCCAATTCCAGTCCTTACACAGTGTCATATATAGTGTAGGCTATTTTAACTTGGATAATGAGAAACCCTTAAAGGCTGTTGGAATTATGTCTTTAGATGTAGAAGTGGATGGTGCGGCTTGAGCTTCAACTGGAAGTTATTAACCTTGTCTGAAAATGAAAGAGAAAAAAATCAATACTGTATTCAAAAAACTAATCTACATCAAACAAAAGGGCCAGCTAATTGGACAAATACAATACATGTAGCATTTCAGTTGAAGAGAGAAAATGTGTCTAGATCAGAAAATATTTATTAATATTTCAAAGGACTTGGCAGACATCAAACTTAACAAAAGGCTAAATGTCATGTGGCTGCTGTCAGATTGAATTAAAAAAAAAAAAGTAAATTCCAGTTTGAGTGATTTACATTATTTAACTTTTAACTTTTCTGTGGAGACATAAAAAGGTGCTACAAAATACTGTATCTAGTCAGTTTAATTTAAAAAAATACATATATATTTAAAGGGATAGTTCAAAATTTTTACAACAGTGTTGCATGAGGCCACAGTCAGATGTCCCCCAGTTTGTAGAAGCAGCAAGAGTTCCACTGTAGGAAGCTAAGCAGTATACTGCTGTAGACAGGGTTGGCCCCCAAAATGAGTTTTAGACACTTAAAAAAGGCCCATCTAAAAGAGTGAACATTACTTTAAGAGTGCAAAATATTTAGAATAATGTCACTGCTTTACCCTGCCGTCAGACAGACTCTTACAACAGGAAACTGCCGTTACATAAGCCAAATATGGATCTCTCCAAAGCCACCAGACTCATTTTACTTGGCAGAACTTCATGAATTGCTGGTCGTTTGTTTGTTTGTGTTATTGTGTGACTAAAGAGTGAGTGTTTATGCACATCATACAAACCCGCTTCAAAAAATCAGAACTATCCCTTTAAAGCTTAAAAACAGACTATTTTTATAAGTGTTGCTCATACTAATAAACCCGCAAACCATTGTTACCCAACTCTGCAGTTCCCCTCAGCTCTACAGACTGTTTTAGCATCTTCCAGCTAATGCTTTTGTTTTAGAGCGATCACACATCTTCACGGCTCTCATCGGGGTTGTTTCCTGCCAAGACGGGCAGCTGTTTACAGCTCTGACAAACCCACCGTATACTACCTGCCCAGCACTAAAAACTAGACAAAGCTGGTGGAGCATTTAGCAGCTGAAGAGCCTCAGGAGTTGGTGTGTGTTGGAGTTGGTGCAGATCAAAACAGAGCTAAAAGAAGAACGAATATGGGACTTAATACATCTGTCGGGTAGATGCTAACATGACTGCAAATGAATGCTAACATTGCTCAGTATCTTCTGAATGTGTAAAAAAAAAGACAACTGTTAAACAGGTTTGTCATATCAGCTGTAGAAGGTTAATAACATATATTTTGTATTTATAGTTTGTTGCACTACCCCAAGTGCACAAAAGATGGGTTAAAAGGTTCTTTGTGAACTTAATATAGAGCTACAAAATAGTAAGTTCAACTGACTCTCTGGGGTAAAGACACCAGTCTAGATCAGCAATTAAATGCAGTTTTGCCTTGAGTTTATTCTCATGCATTCTTATTAATTTTACTGCAGGGGACAGTTTTTACATTTTAAATGATAATGGCCAGAAAAAGAATAATTTTAACTGATAATAAAGTACAGTTTATCTGGTCTATCATTTAGTATCATCCTTAAAATTCAGTTTTATCCCTTTTCTGCTTCTGCTTTTGGATAAGACCTAGCTCATGCATACATTACAGGATGTAAACATGATGTGTATATCATTTATTCATAGTTTGCACTTTATTGTGCTCAGTGCTGTTATGACCAGCACCAGATTAATCCTAAAAGCTATCAGAAACGAGCATTTAGTAGCTTTAAACACAAGTTTGTCATGAACTTAAAATAATATATAGCTGCATAATACTGCCACTTGTAGTAAGTTAACTAAGTTAGCAGAGATTTAGTTCAACTGACACTAAACAAGAGTGAATGAAGACTCTCAAAAAGTCCTTCCAGAATCTGTCAGACTGTAGCTTCCTCTCCTTGTCTGATATCATCATTAACAACAAATAAGTAATAAACCTGGCAGAACATAAGTGTCAAAGACACACTTGTGCAGACATTAACATGTCTGTCCTTGGGACTGGTGAAAATGAATAGTTTTGTCATCATCCTCACAAGGACAATGACTCACTGTGATACATTACTATTTGGAAAGGGTTAGGGAGAAGCTGTTAAACTGCACCAAGCTTATAAAATCCTGTGTCACTGCATTTTGTTTGAAGTGTAACTATTTGGGATGCAGATCCCACCCTTGCAGGATTTGAACCATCAGGAAGAACACGGCAGAGATGGTGCTGTGATTCTCCTGGGCCGAGGAGACAGCTCACATGATTTATTCTGAGTAAATAATAGACCAATGCTTTGGCAAACCTGAGAGCTCAGCACATTTAGAGAGTCAGATATTTGCATTTATAAGTTAACACTCCACAGCGTGACTGCAGCCCCTTTATATGATTCATTCTGTTCGAGTATCTTAAAAGCTCCACTTAACTGATACAAATAAAATTAATTTGTTAACATTTAATTTTATGGCCCTGGCCACAGAAAAACAGACTTAACAATCTCAGATCAAATATATGACTCGCCCTCTGTGCGTTGGAGTTCTCAACTTAGCTCTGTGTTTATTTAACCTTAAAATTTTTCATGAGGAGCTCCAGGGTGCAATTTTTGAATCCAGTTACACATGACACAGATGGGTGTCTTGGGACATGGAAGCACCCTAGGAAGAGGAATAACAAGATAAAGATTCTCATAAAAAAAAAAAGGCACAGCTGCTTGTCAAGTACACAAAACTCTTTGAAGTGAATTTGTCCCTCAGCATCGAGTTCACTGTGCTTTGGTGAAAGATTAGACCTCACGTCACATTTTCACTGCCTGTGTCAAGGAAGTATAGAGACAGACAGATGGATAGAAGGAGAGTGAGAAAGGTTTTATAGATCAGTCTGATAGAAAGAAAGATATACAGTATTTGGGTAGAGATATAGGTGGGTGGAAGAAGATTTAAAGGTCAAGTGTGTAAGATTTAGGGGGATCTATTGTCAGAATATGGTGGAAATGGAATATGATAAGTATGGTTTCAGTAGTGTTTAATCTCCTGAAAATTAGACTCATTGTGTTTTCGTTATCTTAGAATGAGCCCTTTATATTTACAGAGCAGGTCTCCTTTGATGGAGTCTACCATGTTACACTGTTTTTACAGCAGCCCAGTACGGACAAACCAAACACAAGCTAGATACAGCCTTTAGTGCTTTGCAGCCACCATGCTTGAAAGCGTAGGGTGAGGTGGCTGCAATCTGCAAACTCACCGCTAGATGCTGCTAAATCCTACTCTACACGCTTGAGTGAAGTTTCTATTCAAATTTAAACCAAATATCCGTGAAATGCACAAGTGGTTGCACAAACTCTCCAGTTGGTTCCCATTAAACTCTTGTAGAAAAAGAAAGATGAGCAATAAAAAGAGCTCCAGTCAAAGAAAACATGAAGGAAGTATGACATTTACGGTTGTTTCATGTCTGTAAGGTGTAGTAAGTTGATTGCAAAACAGTCAACTCATTTCCATGACTTTTAAGTCTCATGTGTAATGATTTATTCACTAAATCTGTTTCAGCTGCACTTGCTACATTTTGTTTTTCTCTCTTTTCCACCTCAGCTAAGTGTAAAAATGTAGAAATTCATATTTTCATAATGTTTTCAATGCCCAATTTAAAAATGCAGAAAAAACAGGTGGATGGAAATGCAGCTACAGATAGATAGTTTGAAGATGGATAGTTGAAAAATATAATTTTAGCTTTAAATGATAATATTCTTTCATATAAGCTTGTGAACTGAAATAGGATGCACTGACCTATCGATCTACCCTTTTAATTTTTTAAACCTCGCTGGCATTCAAGATGAAATAGGCCAATTTTCAGTTAATTGCAGTTACACTCTTGTCTTCACAGGACCCGCAGTATTAAAAATCTATGAAAACATCTTCTAATCTTAGTGCAGACACAGAGAGAAACCCTCTGAACTGCTGCAGAGTCCCGTGTGGAGGCTTTGAGTGTTCATGCTCACATCATGAGCAGCTTTGAGGATGGCTGTGTATCAAGCTATCTAGGAGACAGCCTCTGTGTTCCATGTGCCCACTGATGTGGAGCAGCACAGTGAATGTCAGGCAGCGCTGGTCACTGTGTCTGTTTGGGGGCGGTGTTAAAGATCTGCTCTGTTTGTGTGTGTGTGTGCTGCTTACCGATGACAGGCGAGAGCCCGCCGTAACCTAGGAACCTGCATGTGTGTGGCGATGGCGGCGGTAATGTGTGTAGTGGGAGGGAGAATTCAGGTTTAGACAGTGGGCAAGAAGCCAGTGCATGACTGCATCATTGTGTGGACTATGCAGTTCAGTGAAGGGGAGATTTGATATTTTCTTCCTCTCAGTAGAGCCTTCCTTTAAGCCAGAGCTTTGCCCAGGGAACACTCACAAAGGAGTCTTCTGCTGCAGCTGGCAGAATCCTGCTACGTGATCTAAAACCAATTTCGCTATTTGAATAAGCTAACACTTATTTCCTTATCTTCCTCTTGCAGTCCAAAAAAATCCAGGCTCAACTGAAAGAACTGCGGTACGGGAAAAAGGATTTAATTTTTAAGGTAAGTTCAAACTGAAGGGTTGTGGGGGGGTGGCTTTATAGTAGCTCCAGACCGGGGGTAAACAGGTACTTCAGACCACCTTGAAAGGATGATCACATCACAGGAGGTACTCCAATTAATTCAGTCTGCAATTACAAAGTCCTTACCAGTCAGCAGCCTGCAGAGTCATTTGACCCCCTTAGTTACTGTTGCTATGCCTGTCAAGCTTTCCATTCTCACACTGCACATACACAGTTTACAGTGACAACTGTAGCAGATTTGACAATAAAATTGGGAGTAATTGTTGAATCATGAGGTCTTGGATTCCACAGAGAAGTGAACAAACGACCATGGATTTTCTTTGGCTAAAATGAGGACTCTCGCTAACAGATTTCATAAGTGTAGCTAGCTAACGTAAGCTACTGCTAAAGCTGCCAAGTCCATCTCCAGCTGACTTTCTAATAAATCCACCTTGTAAAACAAGAACCCTGTAAGAGGGTCTGAAATATTGTTATGCCCAGTCTAGGGGTGTCTGAGACACAACATGAAGAGCCCCCATCTTCCCCAGCTCCCAAGGATCCACAAGGACAAACGGTTAAATTAATAAAGAGATTGGAAATTTTATTTATAAGAATTAAAGGATGTTAAATAATAGGCTGAGTCAAACTTCAGGAGGGACTAATGCCAAAATAACAAACAAAACAATCCTATCTGAATGACAAAACCTTACCTTCCTAACTAAATAAACAGGAGAAAATAGTATTAACCAAACTGGCAGTCCCACCTTACTTCTCAACAGAAGCTACTCAAAACATTAACAAAGTAACATGTGGCCGGTTGGGAGATGAGGATGATGAGGTCTGCTGCGAACGAACGACCGCCATCTTGGCTCCTTATATAACCGGTGGGACCTTGGCGCGACCGAATAATTGTTAATTGTGAGTCAGTCTGCCCAAATGCCCAGATTTTGAATGTCTTTAGGCTGTGAACAAAACAAGACAAGTAAGGATGTCACCTTGGACTTTGGGAAACAGTGATCAACATTTGTTTCGCCATTTTCTGACATTTTATAGACCAAACAACTAACTGATTAACTGAGAAAATAATCTACAGGTTGATCTAGCACAAGTTTGGCAGCAGGTAACATTACTGCAGCTAGTAAGCTGTTTAGCCAGGCATGCTAACATTTGTTTAATCCATTCCTCACACGTGTCCTCCTGTGTTTTACGTTTTCTAAAGACTAAAAAAAAAAAAACACCCTCCAAACTCATGATGCACCTTCGTTTATTGTCTTAAAGCCACCGTATAGAGAAATGCAAAGCTTGACAGGCCTAATTACCCTAATTACAGCTGCTACTCTATGATTGGACGGTTGCTATTCACAGGAGGGGTTGAGTGAATGGTCAATTGGCTGGCCCTAAGCCTGCTAAGTCCTGTCCTCTGTTTTCCCCTCTGCAAGATCCCTCCCATCCTTTTCAATCATGGGAGGTATGTAGATAAATGATGTGGACAGCGGTGAATGAAGTTGATAGAGAATTA
The DNA here is from genome assembly GCA_027495735.1 of Lutjanus campechanus. Lineage (NCBI taxonomy): Eukaryota > Metazoa > Chordata > Actinopteri > Lutjaniformes > Lutjanidae > Lutjanus > Lutjanus campechanus. Next base: position 12,346 of record JAJHUR010123583.1, on the reverse strand, counting down.
TGCATCAGATCATACAAGGGAATCTTCAGGACACAAATTACAGATGACACCATGTATTGTTACAATTCAGTGGCCGTGGGTACCATATATTACAGGGCATCTGAAATTTGTCTCCCACTCACATACTTCCTCTGCAAGCACTATAAAACAGTAGCAAACAAGAAGCTGTTCTGCTTCCTCCACTGCCCCTCATATTGCAAGGACTAAATGTTCTTAGATCTGAACGCTTACGTAATATTTATTGGCATTTACTGGTACATGGGCTGACCTTTCAGGCCTTGTTTGCAGTGTTAAAATGTCAGTCGACATTTCTGCCACAATGCCCCATAATGCCATTTCTTAAATGTAGGCTATGTTTTGATCGTTCAGACCCATCATTCCTAAAGCTGCATCCGACATAAATGAATAAAAAACCTCAAAAGTCACAGACTGAATTTTATTCCAATCCGACGCCTGAATATATTGTCCCTGGATGTCCTGTTCCTTGTTCTATTTCGAGCCTGTGAATGATGGATGCATTGACTTGTTTGCTTGGTGTCACTGCTCGTAAATCGTTGTCTCTAAATTGCATCAGTCACTCACACAACACAACACAGCCTTATTGCTCAATGTCACCAAACATTTCATGTGGACCTTTTACAACATTATGTTTTTTGGTGATTTGCAGTTGCAGAAGGATAAGGCTAATTTGATCATCTAGTAAAAACAATCTTTGGGAGATGACTCACAGTCTGCCTTTCTTCCCTCGACGGAAAGGTCAGAGGGAAATGCATCATGTCCCTCTGACCCCCCTGAGCCCTCTGGCTATTCCTGAAAACTCATATGTATTCCACATACGGTGTGATCAAAAGCCCAGCGGGGGACGATGGAGCTGGAAGTAGAGAAGAGTCACTCAAGATACGGAAATGTCATCAGCCTCACAGGGGGGATGTCAATCAAGGCACCTTGACCGGGAGGCAATTGAATTGGTTATGACGGCTGTTGTGCCATATCAAACTGCATTTTGCAGCACAATGTCACAGCACACAAAAACACAACCTCCTGACGAGACTGGAGATGGAACAAAACCTCAAAACCTAATTACTGTATCTTGGGAACCATTCGATCTGTCTCGGAATTGATGGAAAGAAAGAAAGCAAAAGAATTGTGAAACCATAAAAACAGAAAAGGATACCATTCTGATGCAATAATGCAGATTCACAAAATGAGGACATACTGCACCTACAGAACCAGAAAAAAAGCCAATCAGTGTTTTCTTCACTGGTAAATTTTCCATTAATAGTCAAGGACAACTTAAAGGAGAACTCTGTAATATGTTTATTGTAATAAATCATAAAACGACCATGATATGTCATCAGAGAATAAGGCAACATGTTAAAGATCAGATGCTTCTCTGACAACAACGCCGCAGCCGTGGTGTCTCTCTTCAAATTATTGCACCAAATGAGTAAATGAGTTGTAAGAAATCGTTTATAATCTTGTAGAAGCTGTAGATGTTTCTAACAGTTAAATTAAGTAATATGTTAATGGAGTCTGGCAGGCAGTGAGATGACTTTTACATTGACAGACAACTGACAGTTATAAACAACTAATAGACTGACAGTGGAAGACTTGTCATTGCTTTTTATTGTCAGTATCCAATGCTGTGTGCATCATGCACTCCTGCAAATGTCCTGCAGTCTGCAGAGCTTGCCCAAGTCTGAGGAGGAGGGAACAGGAGGAAACAACTTGCTTCAACCATAGATCATATATTAAATTGGATTTCAACCTATTTAATACACAGTCTATGGCTCCAACTCACTACTTGGACTGTTGTTGTCATTATTGCTCCTTTAAAAAAGAGACCCAACTTAAACCATGTAGTCCCAGTACTCAACTCTAAATACTACACACAGACAGGTTCCCCTTTGCTTACGCATTTCTGAAATTGTACCTTAAATTAGTTTAGGATGACATTTAGGTATTTTGGTATTACAGAAACATATTTCCTAACTGCATTTAGGAAATAATCCTATTTTATCTTAGGATATGATAGGATTTAGCTGTAACAGAACCATCAGAACTGAAAAATTTCCTAACTTAGGATGACATAGACCCTGTCCTAAATTCAAAAATGGCAGCACCACTGTTGTTAGGTCTGTATGGCAATGACAGTAAAGATGAGGAACAACACCAAAATATTATGATTGAATGTGTCAACCTGCATGTTGACACTTTAAATTTCCAGGATAATGTATTAATGAGTATGTATTGACTATTAGTTCTGAATTTGATCCACATGCCACGCCCATTCAAATTTTTATCCCGGGCTGATAATTGGGAAGAAAACCTCCTAATAAGATGGGGATTCCTCCCCTCCTCCAACAAGATTAATGCTTCCGACTCATCAAAGATAAGACTGAACGCCGGGTTTCTTCCCTATTAAAACAAGCTAACTAGCCAGTGACAAGTAGACAGAAGTTGTCGAGGATACAGGCAGTCTTGTATTTCTAAACACAGATATGGACATAACAGTGTCGACTGAATAATCGAGTTTACAGTTCTAGTTATAATTTCTTAACTTAAGATACAGGGTCTAAGATTAAGGATGAAATGATTACTGCTTTCAAGATAAAACCACAATAAAATTCTTGATAATTAGTATAACCGTTTAAATTTTTAACAATCTGACAAGACTGGAAACAGAACAAAACCTCAAAATCTAATTATTGTATCTTGGGAACTATTCAGGCCTTTTTAGAACTAAGGGAAAGGGAAATAAAGAAAAATAATTGTGAAACCATAAAAGCAGAAAATGCTTGTGTTCTGACAAAATGCAATAATACAGATTCACAAAATGAGGACATGCTGCACCTACAGTACCAGAAAAGGAGCCAGTGTTGTCTGTGTTTGCTTCACTGGAGAATTTTCCATTAATAGTCCTCAGATTTGAAGGACAACTTAAAAAGAGACCCAACTCTGTGAATGCAAACCATGCAGTCCCAGTACTTAACTGTAAACACTACACACAGACAGGTTCCCCTTCGCTTGCTCAGCCATAACATTAAAGCATTCAGAGGAACTGACGGTCCCCACGTTCCCCTACGAGACAATATTTTTGGCAGCCGCATTCAAGCCTTCACATCTTCTTCTCTCCGTCAGTCCACTTTTAAATGTACCCCTAGAGCTGTTTCTCCTCCAGCTTAGCTTGGGAAAAAAAAACAGAAAAGAAAAATGACGGCTTGATGTAGTTGCATGCCTCGTCTAGCAGAGTGGCTAGTCCCCCACTGACCCCACACCTCTATAATGGACTCGGCACAGAAATATGAAGCTTTACACTTGGAGGCACTAACCCTGAAAGTCAGCATTTCTGGGTCAGTGGCCATGCGCCCGCGGTCCTCAGAGGACCAGCCGCTGATGATGCTCTGTGTAATGGATGTAATGGCTCTCTACTGTAATGCTGCACAGCCGCATGCATGCACTTACAAATGCACACACACATTCTTCAGACTTCTTAGAAGACAAACTAAGAGGAAGCTGCCTCTTTTTTTCCCTGTGTGCTAGTGAGCCAATCCAGCCTGGAGTCGAGACTCATGATTATTCAGTACAACACTTTCTTAAACTCAGCACTCGGTGTTGTTTTTCAATATTTCTTCCAACACACAAACATGCAGAAATGTTTCGGGCAGCTTAAAGTGTAACATTTTGTATTGCTGAAGGAAACTATTTAAAATTCATTCTTTTGGCCAATTGTAACATCATATTACAATGTCCGCTGCCTGTAATTTAATGGCAAATGTCCAATAATGTCACCAGCCGCTGAAATTGGACTGTTTTTTTTTTTTCAGCAGTACCCTTCAGTATCCCATTTGAAAATAATTCAGACAAGTCTCAGTGAATACTTGTGCATTTCATTTGCCACAAAGAGATATACAAGCATTTGTGTCTGTGATTTAAGAACTGGGGACTCGTGTCAGAAACTTCCTAAGTCTAAAATAACTTATCTAGGTTTAAGAGGATATTTAGGATTTAATGCTTCCAACTAAGCCTAAATTGAAAGCCCAACTTTCCCATCCATTATAGCAACTAACAAGTGACAAAAGAAGCAAGACAGCTGTTGTCAAGGATACAGGCAATCTCGTGTTAATTCTACAGGCAGACACAGGTATGACATGACGAGTGGCCATTGAATCATCAAGTTCACAACTCTAGTTTGGATTTCCACAGTCAAGATAAGATACAAGGTCTGAGATTAGGTATAGGGTTGCAAATTTCATGCATTCTTAACCGATAGTTGAACACACAATCAATTAATTATTAACGCTTTTTTTCTCCCAGTTTAGGAATTACGGGTTGTACAACGAAATTAGAAATATAGTTCCTTCAAGCTACACAAAATACAACAAACAGATAACTGATTAAATTCAGAATGGAAGTTCAATCAATCAATCAATCAAACTTTATTTATATAGCACTTTTCATACAAACAGAATGCAACACAAAGTTCTTGAAGTTATGGAAGTTAAGTTTAAATTTATTATATTTAAACTACAGCAGCAGATTAGTAAAGTGATACATGAAACATTAACTCGTGCAGCATAAACAGTTTAAATAAACAAACAGCCGCTTGAAACAGCTGCTCTTTTCCGCCTGTCATTCAATAAATGTCTCAAAGCAATATCGAATGAAGTGCAGTTACTGACATGTCTAGACTAACAAGACAGACCAAACAACCTGTGAGCTCTGGAGAAACAGTACGAGAAGCTACATTATCGGTAATGGCGAGTAATCAATGAGTGAATAATCATTAACATACCTAATTAGGGATACAATGATCCAGTTCAATGACAACCCACGCTAAAATTCCTGATGATTAGTATCACAGTTTCACAGGGAATACAGTCCAGCACCAACCAAAGTTCGCAACAGTCTTCCGGACGCAGGCGCAGCAGCGATTTGGGTTTTACATCAGTGAAAAGACCGACATGTCAAAGGACATGATGCCTTTTCAAATTGTTAAAAGGTTTTCAATATAAAATCTGATGGAAGGATTTTAGTGTGCGTATCAGTACTTTGTGAACATTTTCAGCACATTTTAACAACATCAAGATAATACTGATAACCATAATAACTTTGGTCACTGTAATCGTCATATGAAATTTTCATACCACTTCATCTCTATCTAGGACAGGATAGGACACAACCATGAGCTTAGGAATTACTCCTGTAATAGCAAGATATGATTTTTCCTATCTTTGAAACTTAAGTTAAGATAGGTCAAGCAGTTAGGAAATTCTCTAATGAGGCCCCGCTCCTCAAAGTTTATTACTTTTGGATTCCCTCTTGAGCGCAGCCCAGCAGCTATAAATGACTTTGCGATTGTCCCAAACTCCCTATAAGTGAACAAAGACCTTTTTAGAGACAGATCAGATTTCTTTGACTTCTTTGAAAAACCCACAGCGCTGAATGTTGCCCTGTCCTTGACTGCCGGTGTGTGACTCATCCGTCGGGGGAAACTTAAACACCGTTTCAGCTGCCCTCTTGAGTGGTAGAAGTGACAGACATGTTCATCACTGAAACGACCCCTTTTACTGGCAGAAATCGAGATGAAAATGAGATGAAATCGGCAAAACACGCCAAGCGCCCCTGCTGCGTCACAGAACTCGCCGAGGTACCACACAAGTCTATAAAAGTCACCAAAAACCATCAATCAGCCCCATCACCCGTCTCTGAAAGTTTTTTCCAGGGGTTGTGGATGCTGTTTGTTGGGTGAGCTGACCTTGGCTGTTTCAGAATGTGAGCCCATGCAGTTTATCATTTTGAGAGGCCAGTAAAAGACATCCTATAAAAGTTCATTACCAAGGCCAGACTGCATGCAAATTAACCAATACAAGTTTCCTTTCTTCTTACAGATTCATTTATCAATAATAAAAGACTCCTCAGAGTGAACTCTGTTGATCCTTACATGGAGTTAGATAGGCTCATTTAGTGAAAAAAAAAGCCTTTATGTGTGTGTTGTTCAGCTCAGGGATTTAACTCCAGCGTTGATGCTCATTAAGGGGCTTGATGGTTTCAGGGGTTCTGCTCTTATACTCTTATAACTGTCAAGATTAGACCTTTCTTCTCTCTAAAGGACAGATGTGATCTTTTTTTAATGTGGCTTTGAATGAACTTGTGCTTATCTGATTCAGTGTACCCTCTGGATACTGCACTTGTCTGTGCTCTATGAAATGGACTGGGGGTGTTATTCACCAAAGCATTTTAGTACTAAAATCAAACTATCAATACAATGCAGCTATGATTATGAGGGTTTATGAGATCCCAGTGCTCCTCTGTTTAAAGACACGAGGAATTCATTGAGTGCTAAAAGGGTATAATGTACATGAGTTTTAGTGCTCCATCAATGTGTATGAGTGTGTGTGTGTGTGTGAGGTGTCATAATACTGATCTTAAAAAGTCAGGACAAAAGTCACGATCGGCAAAATAATAAAGAGGACTGTGTGCCGTTGATTAGTGTTATTGACAGGGCTGAGGAGACGAGGTGGGGATGGAGACATGGCCTGTCTGCACTGAACAAAAAGGGTTCAGCTGATTCAAAAGTCATATTGTGTCTCTCTGCAGGGGCAGCAGCTAATGGACCTGGAGCACAAGTTAACCATAGCCAAGGAAGAACTGGAGAAGACGGCACTGGACAAGGTGAGTAACAGAGGAAAGGTCACCAATTATTAATGATTTGATTTAATTTTCCTGCAATAATTGTGATGACATTTCTGTCCTTGTAAGTTGTAAAACTTTAAACTAATCTTGTCTCTCTCATCTGACCCATTTAACCCTGCAATGTGAAACACTGAATAGAGAAATGGCCTCTGAATTATTTAATGAGTTAAGTACATGTAGTTGTCTTTTAACATTAGTCGGTATAAATCCCTGTTGTAGAGAGTGCGGTTTAGCAGACAGAGAAAAGGTAAAATAACACCCAAAATAAATATTTTAACAAAAATATTCTCATTAGTGAGGATGTACATTCAACAAAAATAAGAACACGACACCTTTGTTTTTTTCTCCCATTTTTCATGAGTAAAAAAACAAAGGCTTCTTCTGTGCACACAGGAGGTTTATTGTTCTCAATTTTTGTGGAAAAAAGTTGTTAAAGTCTGTGTTAATGACCATGTGGCATATCACGTAGTCCAGGAACCTCCAGGAAGTTGCAATGTTGTGATCACAACAATTAACGCAAATTCAAGCAATCCCTGGGATTTCTGCACAACCTTGCAATTTGCAATCATCTTGTTTGTTTGTTTGCTCACCGCTCTGTGGAAGGAAACACTTTTGCACAGGCGCCTGATGTTATTCTGTGGTGTTTCATTACAAAATTACACCGCCAACTACTGCCCTAGCGTGCATACTACAGCATTTTCAGTTGTTTCTGCAGATCTATGTGCCTGAGGATCAACTTCACTACATTATCATCTGAACGCGGAACTTTTTAAAAAACATGGAAACTCTGTTTTCAGAAAGACCATTATCATGTAACCACAGCTTTAGAGCATCATATACTGCAACCAGTCCAAGGCACACCTGTGCAATAATCATACTGTTTGATCAACATTGCTAATATGCCACACTTCTCAGGTAGATGGATTATTTTGGCTGAGGAGAAGTGCTCGTTAATCTTTTCTTGAACAAATTTGTGAACAAAAATTGAGAAATAAACCTTTTCTGTGCACAGAATTCATACTTATTTGTTTTTTAATTCAACTTACGAAAAATGTGAGCAAAATGTGTTGCCTATATGTTTTTGTCGAGTGTCTTCAAAATGTCCAGCTTCAGCAGGTTGTGGACATGCGGCAGCTTTAATATCTGAGGTTTAATGTTATTTTAATATGTGTCTATTGACGCCCTGTCACTGGAGTCAAGTTAGATGAGTTAAAAATGCATGGTGAGAAAAGTGCTGATGAGGAAAACAGGTAATTCTGGTGCTCAGCTCAGGAGAATTGACATCAGAGGCTGTCGTAAAATAATTAAAGCAATCATTCTGTCCATTATTATTATTGATTAAGAGTAAATGATCTTTTGAACGTTGCTTCTTTTTTATTACCCTGGTGAGTTCCGCTTCATGTATCGCCTAACGATGCCTCCTAGCTGCTCTAAAGTCACTTTAAAGCATGGCCTCCCTTGGCTTTTAATGCTTAAGTAAATTTCTCATGTGGACGGATGGAAGGAGGGATGGAGGGATTCAGAAATCTTCTTGTGTGTGTAATCTTGTTTGGGGACAGGAGTCTCAGATGAAGGCGCTGAAGGACACAGTTCACATCTGCTTCTCAGCTGTCCTGCACAACCAGCCCAGCAGCAGCCACAGATTTCCCACCTCCCCCACCCACTTGTTCAGATACTCATCACTCATCAACAGCTCCAGAGTCACCTTTCAGCAGCCACATGCCAAGGTAATTCAGTATTCCACTCAGTCCATCTGATTGAATGTTTATCTAAAAGAAGGCCTGGCTTGGTGTAAAAATCCAACCTTTTTATATTTAATGAATCGCTTGAGTGATAAGCTCAGTCTTCCATAAATCTACTTCAGATGAGGTCCTGCTGTCCTTGAACTGCCACTGTGTCTTACTGTAAGCCATCAACCTGTGCTCGGCAAAGATGTCACAAAGACAAGCGTTTATACAACGTGAAGTGTTTATATTGTTCACCATGAAGTAAATAGGCCCTCTTTGAAAATGCTCTGACACTTGGAAAACAGTCTCACATCTCCACTTTTCATGATTTTTAAAATGGCTCCAAAGCCACTGAAAGCACCTTTATTCATCTAAAGTTCAAAAAATACCTCTCACTTTTCTGTCTCTTGTAACCTCACATACCTTCATACCTCCCTGACATTTTTTAGAAGCATATATTATTTTGACAGTATTTGTATAAAACTTAATTTAATGGCAATGCTTTTCTCGCAGTTTGAAAACAACACACACTCAGGAGCTTTTTTTTTCTGTCTTGAGAAACTTTTTATTCACTGACAAACTCAAGCCTAAGCTGTACATTCACCGGCAGACTGACACATTCGCCGTCACTCTCTGCCACCACAGACAGTCTTCAGTCTTCCACCAGCTCTCTGACACTTGTTAAAGTTACACACTCACTACAGTACTCTTCTCTGACCAATCAGTATGCTGCAGTGTTTGCTAGCTTACCTTTATCGTCCAGGTCAGAGGTACTTTCCTTTTTTATCAGTTAGTCCTGTAACTTTATCCTCCAGATGCCATGTTTTCCAGCACAACTCAGCTGCCTTGTTCACCAGTAGAGACACTGACCTCTGGTGGTGTGGCTGCATACTACAATACATCACCTCCATGCGGCATCTTCCTGTCACTATTTTTGACGGTACTGAAAATCATACTGTCAGGATTTAGTCTGATATACCGTTATACCTGTATACCAATCAAGCCTAACTGGCAAGCAAATAATTAGCTTTACTAACTAAATTAATCAACATGGCACTCTTTTTCACTATCTAATCGTTGTATCTAATTTAAAAAAAACTTAGTGTGACTCTCAAGACTAAACCAACTTAAAGGACCTGTGTGTAGGATTTAGTGGTGAGCTTGCAGATTGCAACCAAATGTATACTGCCTCACCATCTGAAGTGTGCAGGTGAAACTATGGTGACCATAAACAGCATGAAAAATGTGAAAGGCCCTATATAGAGTAGGGCTGCACAATTTGGTTAAAAAAAAAAGTCATATTGCAATTATTTGACTGAAATTGCGACTGTGATAAGATTAGTTAAAATGAAGATGTTTTTGCGTTGCAATTTTCATGTTGACTGGGGAAAAAAAGGTCTCATACATTTTTCTTTTTTCAAAAAATTGCGATTTGGCTCTGATTCTGCGATCTGGATATTGCTCTTGGCCATACTGCGATTGTGATTATTTGTGCAGCCCCAATCTAGACCCACTGTTTGTCCATTCTGGGCTACTGTAGAAACATGATGATGCAACATGACGGACTCTTTGGAAGAGGACCCACTCCCTCTGTAGATATACACAGCTCATTTGAAGGCGATAAAAACACAAAGATTCTTATTTTCAGGTGATCATACACTCATGTAAACACACTTATCAATATTATACTCAATTTCTGCCATATTCTTCCAATGAATCCCCTCACAATGTCTGAACTTTTAAAGTCTCAAACTAAACTTTAAACTTCACCGCTGCTGCTTGAGTGCACGGGGACCATTTACTGCTGCTGTAATCAAACTATTCAGAGCAACACATTTTGTACCATGGATATGAACGGTTATCGAGGTAATCATGGTTGATTGTAGTGTTGGAACGTGTATTTTTTCCAAGATAGCTTCATTCACAGTGGCCTTGAATGAACAATGCAGGCTGAGTACAGCCGTTTGATATCACCTGAAGCATGACCAATGGGCTTTATTCACAGCAGACACTTTGACTAGTCAGGGCAGGAAAAAGCACAGTATAATTAATACAATTAACAACAGCTCTATTGCATTTAAGTGCATCAGTAGACCATGCCAGACAGCCAACATGCAAAACAGCAGTGCCCTGGAATAGGTAGAGCTAAATGGAGTGCAGCCCTTATTCATCTTATTAATTATACCTGTGGTTTTGCTGCTTTGACGTGTCAAAGTCTGTGCAGTGAAAAGGCCTCTGCCTTGCAATATCTGGCCAGTTTGACTGTCAGTGACCCCAGTTTAAACGCAGCAGTTACAATGTCTTCGGATGGAAATGAGATAAGTTTGTTTTGTAAAGTGAAAATGGAAAGCACGTTGGATTTGGGATTTGCCTCTGTAATGGTGGAGTATAATTTTCTCTCTGACTTTCCAGATAAGATAAAGCAGGCTGTTTTTTTTTTCCTCTGCCTCTCTGTGTAAACACTTCCAAATTGAAATTCATTTCACACTGTAACTCCCAGCTTGGTGACATCATGGAATATAACTTGGTGCCAAAATATTCACCTCACCGCACATCACAGCGCACATAATGCACTGTCTGCGATATGAATTTAAGTGTTAGCCGATTATTACCTCCTTTCAAGTGGCTATTTGTCAATCTGATGCCCTGAGTATCACTCTCCAGAGAGAAATAGCCCAGGAAATAATTACTACCAAATATAACAGTTGGGCAAACACAATTCCAGAGGTTGTTCAGAATAATAACATGTCTAAATCAAAAAGCAGCACTCAGAGTAATTTATGTCAGTCTTTTTAATGTTTGGTGGGACAGCTTTGGAAGTAAAGCCCAATTACTTTATGGCATGGGAGTTTTGGTTTATTGGACTTAAATTTCTTCTCTATGAAATTATTAACGCAATGTGACACAGCCTTTGTTTGGAGCCTCTCAAAGTCAAGGTCACAGTAGACTCAACTAAGGGCTCAGGATTTAATCCCTTTTAGGAGTAAAAAAAAGGTGACTGCCAAGAGGATTCATTGTAAAAATAGGATTATGTCTTCAGTGTAGATATTGCTTCTTGTTTTGCTGGTGGAACACTGTGACATTTTAGGACTAATGTCAAGTGTTTATCCAGTCAATACAGTTCTGTTCTTCAAAAGCAACCAATACTGACTGATTCCAGCCAACATGTTTCTATGACTCTATTAAGAAATAACAAATGCAGCAGAATATACACATCACTTTTGTGTCTTGAAAATATGACCTTCAGTGATTTCTCCCACACAGTCATCAGTCAGAGATTCAGGTTGACATAAGAAAAGTGCAAAAAGAGAAAACTTTTTTTTTCTTACCCAAAACTCAAGGTATAATAATGCCACAATATAAATTCCAAGATTCAATATTTATTGCTACATTAAAAAACAAAGAACAAATGTTCTTTATTAAATAGTAACTCTGATGTGAACAGCATGTTTGTTCATATGAAATTTGTTTTTCTTTTTAATTTAAAACTGCTTCTGTTTTCCTTCTTTAAAAAAATAAAAGTAGCCCCTCATGACCTAAGCATGTGCCCAAAAAAACTGCATCGTCTTTGGCAATGAATGTTTGAATTATGCACAATTGCAAAACAAAAACAATACAACAGCCTGTAGCAGTCGTATAGAATAAAAAATATGTAATATTATGGTAGATATTGTCACAATCCAGTACGGTATTGGGACATTTTAACTGCGATACATCATGATATCCATTATATTGTTAAATCCCTAATAAATGTGATCTGCAATGAAATAGGACATTGTCTGAATGAAAAAAGGAAAAACAATCGATTCTGTTATGTACATGGATTTCTTTTCTTTTTCTTTCTTTTTTTTTTTTTTTTTTTTTATTTTTTTATTTTTTTTTTTATTTTTTTTTTTTTTTTTTTTTTTTATATAAATATTTTT
>JAJHUR010123582.1:0-12433 GCA_027495735.1 Lutjanus campechanus | reverse complement strand
TTTATGAATTCTTTATAAAGAGGGTGCACAGGATCAGACACGATATGTTGGGATTTTAGCTTTACCTGTGTTTTATGTACACACTCCAGTTGTTTTTGCTCTTTGCCAATAATTTTACTAGCCATGCTTGTGATTCTGGACAGTCTATTTTTGTTCTTAGCCCCCAGATTCCCATACCACGTACAGATGTTAAAAGTTAAGACACTTTCAACAACGCCTCTGTAGACAGTCTCCAGAATATTCTGGCTTACATCATATGAACGTAATTTTCTGATAAGATGCATGCGCTGCATTGCTTTTTTAAAAATATAATCTGTGTTGGCTGTAAAACTTAAAGTGCAATCAAAAAAGGTACCTAAATACTTAAACTCCTCCACTACCTCAACAGGCTGCTCATTAATCACAAGTGGTGGAAAATGGTAACAGGCATTGTGCTGAGTTGCAATAACCAGTTCCTTAGTCTTAGATTCATTGATGAAGAGGGCACTATCTTTACACCATTTAGTAAGCTCACCAACATGATGAAAGTATTTAGACTGGTTAATTGTGTCCCCGACTCGCATAAGACCAACCAGCACCATGTCATCCGCATACTTATACAATTGGCATGACAAATCCATAGTCTGCATTTCATTAGTATATAAAGAGAACAAAACAGGCGAAAGCACACATCCTTGAGGTGCTCCTGTATTTAGGATGACTGTATCAGAGGTAAAACCATTGCACCTTACTCTCTGTGGTCGATCTGTAAGAAAATCCTTAATCCAATGTATAATGTGGCTATTGGTGTTAATGTCACAAAGTCTTTTAATCAGAATATATCTCTGCATACAATTAAAAGCAGAACTAAAATCTATAAATAATAATCTAGCATAATTTTTAGACTCCTGTACATGTTTACTAACAGTATTCATCAGTGTCAGTGTTGCATCACCAGTCCCTCTGCCCTTTTTGTATGCAAATTGAAACGGGTCAAACCATTCACTAAGAGATGTTGAAAGATGATTAACTATGACTCTCTCCATACATTTGCTTAAAATGCTGGTCAGTGCAACCGGTCTGAAGTCATTTAGCTCTGTTGCTCTAGGTCTTAGGGACAGGAATGATATTGGAGAGTTTCCATATCTTGGGAACAGAATGTTCATTTAGCAAGCGCTGGAACAATTTGGTAAAAACTGCTGTTAGCTGGAACCTACATGATTTTATTACCCTGCCCCTTAAACCATCAGGTCCAGGTGCTTTGCCAGGTTTGACTCTTGCTAAGCTGGCTGCTACCTCTGCCTCTGTCAATACAATAAGGGAATGTTCAGTTGTGTTGGTGAAAATATCAAACTCATCATTATCAACAGTATTAAAATTAGAATAGGAGCAGTTATCAAATCTAGAATAAAAAAGATTTAAATCATTCACAAAAGATGCATCCTTATTCAGTGGGGGCTCTCGTTTCTTCCCCTCCCTGCCCATCATAACATTAAGTCCATTCCACGCTTCCCTGACATTACCTGAGCAGAGCTGACTCTCTATCTTTTCTTTATGTTTCCTCTTATTATTTTTTAAAATTGATCTTAGTTCATTTCTCTTTCGTTTAACTAGATCAAAATCCCCATTTATAAAAGCAGCTCTCCTCTCCTTAATGCACTGACGCATTTCTGCAGAACCCTCCGTTTTGTTATTAGAATATACCCTGATGGTCTTCTTAGTGGTGACATTACTTTCACAAAATTTCATGTATTCAGTTATAGTCTCTGTTAATTCATCGGTATCATTACAGCAGTCAAAAAACATCTGCCAGTCTGTATCATCGAAGCAATCCTGTAACATCTCCTCACTCCTCACATCCCACACTTGAATGTCTTTAGTAACGGGTTGTTCTCGCTTAACTTTTGCTCTGTATTTTGGGAGCAAGTGAATCACATTATGATCGGACTTCCCCAGTGGCGCACGGCAAAGCGCCCTATAAGCATCTGGTATGTTGCCATAGCACCGATCAAGGATTTTGGTGCGTCTTGTTGGACAGTCAATATACTGATGGAGCGCAGGAAGGTGGTGAGTTAGATCACAGTTATTAAAATCTCCGAGAATGAACACTGGGTGATCAGGTGAACGTGAGAGAGCTGTGTTGTAGCTCTCAGCTATCCTACCTGCAGCCTCTTGATGTTTTGGTCCAGGCACGTACGTCAGGATGATTGTGATCTGCCCGAACTCCCGTGGCATATAGAAAGGCCTGAATGACACTGTTAGAATTTCAAAATCCGGGGTGCAAGTCCGTTCATGAATGCGCATCTGCGTAGCCCAGTTGTTGTCTATGAATATGCACAGTCCTCCACCTATCGATTTCCTTGACAGGCGCTCATCTCTATCTGCCCTTATAACTGTATATCCATCAGCAGAGACTGTTGCATCCGGTTTTAGCCATGTCTCGGTTAAGCAGATAAGGTTACACATTTTAAAGTCCGTTTCAAAAGCCATTCTTGCTCGTAACTCCTCAGTTTTGTTGTTGAGAGAACGCACATTTGATAGAGTAATTGTGGGGAGAGGAAATCTGGAGCCGCGTCTCCTCAATCTTTCGCGCACACCTCCTCTCGACCCTCTCTTCTTTGCTCTTAATCTCGAAGTTTTCCTCCGCCCTTTATGTTTTAAGATCTCTCTACAGTCCATCGGAATGTGATGTTTAAAACTCCCGGCTTTAGTTTGAAGCGTCAACAGCTGATCCCTGGTGTAGATGAGGGCGGCGTCAGGCCCACTGGCTGAGACGCCGCTCGCCGAGAACAGTAGCAGCAAGATGTAGATGACAATCCAGACATTGTGAAGTTCCATACTGAGGCTGATTGCTCCGTTATTTTCGTCAAAAGATTAGATACATCGACACGCCAGACCAGGTTAAAATACAAGGTTAAAATACGACACAAACAAATAAAAAACCTCCACGTGAAGCACTGGGTCAGCGGTCGCACCGCGCCCCGGAAGCACACCGCGAGGCCCCGGAAGCACACCGCGAGGCCCCGGAAGCACACCGCGAGGATATACACAATATACACAATACACAATATAACAAAACATAATACATGACATAATGTGTATATGTCACCTCAGTGACACCTCAGTGCTTGTGTGTGTGAGAGAAGCTCAGTTTCTTTGTTGGACATGAACTTTCTGCTGTCGTCTCTTCTTCTGTCCTGACCTCTAGAGCTCCGCCCCTCTGATTGATCATCAGGTGCACCTGATCAGGTCTGAGTCAGGTGATTAAAACACCTGTGCAGCAGCAGAAAACACTGAGGTGTTAGTCTCAGTGACGGCTGCTGTTTCTGCCTCTCAGCACCAGACTGTTTGTTTTGACTCTATATATTTACTAAATATATATTTTAAATTTCTTTAAACGTTTTTATTATTCTTTTGTTATTGAAAAATAACAAAAATGGAAAATAAAATAAAAATAAATCATGTAACAAACATTGGCTGGGATACTCCATTACTAATAATAATATACAGTAAGAATATTGTGAATGTGGATTTATAAGATTAAATATACAGCAGTAAGATAAACAGCCTCATTATGTGATCTAGTAAATAAAATAACTTGCTTTGTTTACTTTTTTGAATAAATAAACTGTTGATTTGATATATTTCAGTCACATTTTATTTAAAAATATTGCTTCATCATAATTAGAATCTTTTTGTTGAGTAAACACTCGCTGTTTATTTTAAATAAAATAAAATAAATAAAATAAATTGGAACAAATAAGATGTTTTGTAAAATGTCATAGTTTGACCGTTCAGGTGTTTCTGTGAGCGCGCGTGCTCGTGCACGTGACGCCTCATTAATTCACCAAACACCGGAGAGGCTCCCCGTGCCCGCGCTCCGCTCCGACGGCCGCGCGCCTCCTCTCCTCTGCGTGTGAGCGCGCGGGAGCGAGCGTCAGGATCCAAGGACGGACCGCGGGCACGAGCTTCAGGTCATCTGGAAGTCCGCGAGCATCAACCGACACAGAACCGACAGAGAACCGACACAGAACCGACAGAGAACCGACAGAGAACCGTGATGACTGAAGGAGAGAAGAAGGAATAAAACGTTCTCCGGATGTTTCCTCTGATGATGATGAAGGTGATGATGATGATGATGAGACACCGTGAATCAACAGGACGAAGAGGCGCGACACCATCAACAATGTCACCAAACTGGGACTGAAAAATATCAGTTATCGATCAGTGATCGGGATTAATCAGCGCTGAGAGACAGAGACAGACGGACTGAGGAGGTTTTTTCACCGATTCAACCTTTAAATTCATTCATTCATTTAAAAAAATACAGAAAGAACCTTTAACCTGCAACAGAACCCGAGCAGAACACACACACACACACACACACACACACACCAGTCTGAGTCACTGGGAGCACTGGGAGCATCAGCTGATTTACACAAATCACAGACCGTCAAATCAACAGGAGACCGACCGAGCGAGCGACGCACGTCTGTAACGGAATCTGACCCGCGAGGAGGAGACACGGTCCCGGCTTTTAATCTGAAAACCAGCGCGTGAACATCTGCAGACAGTGAGTCTCATCTGATTATTATTATTATTATTATTATTATCTGTTTTCATTTTTCTGATCATTCATTCACGAACTTGATTAAATATTCAGTCCTTCGTCACCAGACGTTTCTTCTACACGACGTCCTCCTCAGCCACCTTTTTATGTCAAAATACAAATAAATACAAAAATAAATCATCACTTTCTTCCTTTTCCTCCCGAATCTGTTTATTTTTTATCACCTCGTCCTCTTTAATATTTCTTCTTCTTCTTCTGCTCTGTAGATTCATTTTTTATACGAAAACTCAGATTAAATCTTCATCATCAGATTAAATCTTCATCATCAGATTAAATCTTTGTCATCTTCTCCATTTATCAAATTTGACTTTTGGAAAATGTGGAGGAAAAGGAGGAATAAAATAATAAACGAATAAAGTCTGAATTCTGAGTTTATTATCACAATTTAGAGAATAAAGTTTGTTAAAGAGCCAATCAGTGATCCGCATGTCAAAGTGAAGCCCCGCCCACCGCTGACATCCCAGACCACGTGATTGGCCGCTGCTGCTGTCGCTCAGTAGATGATTGACAGATGTGTTCATTTTATAAACGATGTCACTTTGTTCCTGTCCAGGATTCACTGAAGAAATAAATCACATAAAGTTTTTACGTCGAGTTTGAACTTTTGTTGATGTGGACGGAGGCAGCTGATTGGCCGGTCAGTGTCTCCTCAAACAGGCTCCGCCCCACCTGAAGGAAGACAAATATTCATATATTTCATGTTATTGATCTGATTTATGTGTCCTCGTGTCGTTTGAGCTCAGTGAGTCTTTACTAAGTTTTATAACCCAAGTTTTTATTTGCTTCTCTGTTTTATAAACGATGTCATGAGTCATGATACAGCAGGTTCACCTGAAACCACAAATCCTGGCACACAATCTACGTAATAATAATAATAATAATAATAATAATAATAATAATAATATAAATAAAGAGAAAAAAGAAAAAAAGAGGGTACAAAGTGTCTTTGAATAAAACGGTTGGAATATTTTCAAACCTTTGTTTCTTTCTTTATGTGCATTAAAACAAATCTTTAATAAAGTTTTGCTCGGTGATTATTTGTTTTCGCTTTTAGTGATTTTAAAGAGACGATCTACTTTAATCGTTCATCAAAAACAGGCTTTGTAAGACTCAATAAATCCTGCAGATGTTTGCTTGGATATATTTCTGGCTGTGATTATACATTCGACTGTTCGCTTCCATTAAAGGAGAAACAAACAAAGAAAAGTTCCTGCCTGACTCCTCCAGCAGTAATTATCCTCCTTTATTCTTTTATTGTTTTATCTGCGGCGTGATATCACCTGTGTGTGATTTAGCAGCTGTAGTTTCTCTTTCCCTGATTCGTCTCTGAGGCTGATCGTGAACTTTTTGGCCAATTAAAATACTCTTAAACTCCAAAACTCTGAATGCAGCTTCTGATTGGTCGATAACACCAACGTTGATCTTTACGCTCCTGTAACGGTCGTAAGATGTCGCTGACTTTCTGACCACGCCTCCTATAGAATCGTTTTATTTTCCCATCTGAACTGATGGATTGATTCAAACTGAATAATATTCTTGTTTACGTTGAGACGGACGTGTCGTCTCTCTGGAACGATCCAGAATCTGATTGTTTTCTGTGACGATGCCTCTATCGGCCCACAGGGGGCAGTCAGTTAATTTTCTGTCTGTATCCAGCTGATTATCGTTTCCATTTCCCCCCCGAATCCCCCGGAAGTCAAAGTTTACGGTGTTTTTTCGTTATTTTCAGTCACGTCCGTCTCTCTCGAGTTTCCCTCCTCACGCTGCGTTTCTGCAGTTTACGGTGATGATGGCGGCAGATTTCACGTTGAAATTGTCTGTGATTCCTCAGAGACGTAAACTAAAGCAGATTCTCGTTTCTAGCCGTTAACTCGCTCACGCTGGCGACACTTTCCCGCCAAAACAAACCACCTGGAACGATGACCAATCATCTTTGCTTCCCATGAGCTCCACCAGTCACTTTTGTTTGCATTATTTTTATTATTTCATCACTGGTGCTGAAAAGAACACAAGGTTTGTCAGTTTTATTGTAAATACTCCTCACACTTTAATATTTTATTTATAATTCTGTGAGGTCCAAACAGATTTTCTCTGTTGAACACCCCTCAGGTGGACTTCTTCCTCTTCTTCTTCTTTTGTTTTATGACAATAAGAGCTGTTTTCTTCCCTGAGCGTCCTCCTTCAGGAAACAGTCGTCCTCCTCCTCCTCACAGCTTTGTGACAGTGTTAACTCTTCTGTTAACACGCTGCTGACTCACAGACGCTCTGATTAAACATCTTTTTAATTCACGCTACCAGATCCAGATTGACAGCGAGATTCAGATGAGATTCAGGTGGGAGCGACGTCTCCTCCATCTGCCTCATCCTCATTTTATCCAGACTGAAGCACAATATGGTTTTCTGCTATTTTCAAATCGTAGGAGGTGTAATATTTGTGTGTCTGTAAACGTTTAAATGAATGAATGTGGAATCTTTCCAAGTGCTTCACAAAAAAAAGATTTAAAAAACAGCAGATAAAGCAAAAATAAAAGTAACACAGGGATAAAATAAAGTAACTTAGACTGAAGAATTCATAAACATCCTCCCGTAAAAGACGGTTTGAAGACAGGACTGTGAAGATGTTAATGACATTAAAGACATCTTTTGTCATGTGGACAAATATCTTCACTTAAATGTCTTTTATTTTGGAGGAAACAGGGGGTCGAAGAATTACAGTAACAGCAAAAACCTGCAGAGAAACCACAGCAAACCACCATAACTTCAGTTACTGTGTTCTAACATGTAAAATATCTGCAAGAAAATTAAGAAATATGTGCATTATACTACTATATATAACAACAAAATATTAAAATAAGAGCAAATAAGAGCTCATTCTTTTCCAGTTGCTCTGCGTCAGAAAACTGTGCCCGTGAATGAAAAAATATCCTCGTGGTAAGTCATGATTATGAGATAAAAGTCATAATAATGAGATAAAAAGTCATAATAATGAGATAAAAGTCATAATAATGAGATAAAAAGTCATAATAATGAGATAAAAAGTCATAATAATGAGATAAAAAGTTAGAATTATGAGAAAAAATGTAACATTTTGTCAGATTTGACATCTGATGGAAAATGAATGCTAGCATGCTAACATGCTGAACATTGTACCTGCTAAACATCAGCATGTTAGCATCCTGTTGTTAGCATTTAGCTCAGCCTCACAGAGTGCGAGCATGACTGTAAACTTAACCTTCATCTCCTCCTCCTCCTCCTCAGTGGAGCTGCGGGGGATGCTCCTCCTCACCGTCCTGCAGTTCTGCTCGGTGGCTCGCGGCGGCTGCGAGCCTCGGCTGGTGAACATCGGCGCCGTGCTGAGCCAGAAGCGCTACGAGCAGGTGTTCAAGGAGGCGGTGAGCCAGGCCAACACGCTGTACGGGAAGGACAAGTTCAAGATGAACGCCATCTCCGTCACGCACAAACCCAACGCCATCCAGATGGCCCTGTCCGTCTGCGAGGACCTCATCTCCAACCAGGTGAGGGCGCTCTGCTCTTCCTGTCACATGACCTCAGGCTCAGTAACCTGGTTTAACTTTTAGTTTTTAAAGTTTTTAGTGACAACATTTAAAGCAACAGCTTAGCTTAGCACAAAGACTGAGAGTGTTAAAATATAAATAAACAAAGATGAATCATTTTAAACACAAAATGAATCATAAAAAATAATAAATATAAATGCAACAGTTTGTTTCCTGTGAATCAGTGAGAGGAATTTAACAGACATGACATCAGAACATAAATATTGATATATTTATTGAGGAAGAGGAAGACGAGCAGAGACGAAGAGACACATTCAACAGTAACATGTTTCCTTTGTGAAGGAAATGAGGCCAACATGGCGTCGACGAGTCGGACACAGAGACGGAGAGAGATGGACGTCAGATTAACATCCTCTCTCTCTCTCTGCAGAAACAGAGACGTAATCCGTCCATCGTCCCAGAGGAGAGACGGAGGGATTATAGAGACACACACACACACACACACACACACACACACACACACACTGTAAGAGTGTGTTTGCTGCAGGCTGCTTCTCTACATGTGTGATGTAAAAATTATTTCCAGCATCACAAACAGCCGGAGGAGAAACAAGAAGTACTCACATCCTGTACTGCAGTAAAAGTACGAATACACACTGTAAAAATACTGAAGTTAAAGTCAGCTGTCACACACACACACACACACACACACACACACACACACACACACACCTCAGATCTTTTGCAGAATGAAACACTTCATTCAAAACTATAAAATAATCAGTAAAAACCCAACGTACAGCACACACACGCTTCATGTGATCTGATTTTGTTTGAATCAGTTACACGCTGCTGAGCTCCGTCAAAAACACGTTTAACATCTTTACTTTTTAAAGATATTTTAGAGTAAAATACATGAATATATGAATCAAACACAACACAAAAAACAGTTCTGCACACTGATGAAAATTTCTCTCCACGCTGTAAAAACTGCCACCACATCGTTCAGAACATATTCCAAATAGAAAAAGTTGTGTTTTCACCTGCGTTCATGCTGACGTGTCCAAATTACTTTTGCAACAGTCAAATAATGTTGCTCAAATCACATCTGATGAATTTGGTCCTTGTCTTCTTTGCTCACGTCCTCCATTTGAAGACAGGTACACCCACCTGTTTAGTCTTTATAGCTCTCATGTAGTGGAGTACAGATGTTAATGATTCATCATTTATCAATTAATTGATGTTAAGACTTTAATATTTATATTCTGACATTGTTTTATCTGGTGGAGTGGTTTGCTGAGTAAGGAAAATTAATCTTGGAATTAAAATGAGAAAAAAACACACACATTTGCATCTCTAGTTTGGAGAGGTGACTGTGACAGTATATTCTTACAGTATATATCTTACACCAGTACTTGTAATAGAGTACTATCTTGTACTTGAGTACAGACTTTCAGTACTCTTTCCATCACTGCTTATTTTTTAATTTTAGTGTGCAAGCAATCAAAAAACAAACAAACAAACTGTAAAGTGATACTGAGATGCTGTGTTGTAGTGGACAGCTGCCGCCGCCAGGGGTCAGTCTCTGCGCGGCAGCGCAGCTGAGCAGACAAACGCAGCCATCACATGAAGAAGAAACATGGCGGTTTGTAAATTTACAGGACTAACTGGTTAAAAAGAAGAAAAATGGCTCTGCCCCTGTTTTAGATGATTTTAGATTCAGTTCAGATGTTAAAGGTAAGAGAACAAACACTGCAGGTCAGAGTCTGAGCAGAGTTTCGTTGTGAGTGTGTAACTGTATTGAGGGGAGGGGGCAGACTAATTCCTGGTCCCACAGTGACGGTGAGAGCGCAGAGACTCTTCTGTAAATGTACAGTTTAACTTTGAGTATGTCGGTGAGTAAAGACTGTAGGTTCTCAGCTCCAGTGTGTGTTATTTTCCCGCTGTGGGAACAGATGAATCCATCCACCGCTCTGTGTGTTCCGCCATCTTGCGGCGCCGCCATCGCTGCAGTGGCGCCTCCTGTCCTTCCCGCTCCGTGTCCGCTGGTTGAGTCCAGACAGGAACCCAACATTTAAACGACTCTCGAGATTTTTCACGTTTTCAAGTAAAAACGTTGACTCGTGAGAGCTCGTGGATCTGGGGTTCCCTTTCAGCCACGTCATCTTGGACTTTGATCTCATTACACTAAGTTAAGGGAAGTGAATAGATTTGAAGTTTGTTAACGATGAGAAAGCTGCGCGCGCATCTTGGTAACGGAAGTATGATGTCAGATGTTTTGGTGATTTTGGTGCTGGTAAAATGTTTAATTCAACCTTTGCAGTCTGATAACTGGTCTGGATGATGATATTCTGATGTCAGCTGTAAAATGGTCTATAAAAACCTTTTTAGGGATTTTATTTCCCTCGTTAATCAAAAATTATGACTTCTGAGAAAATTCTACGGGCACTCAACATGTTTAAGTCAGTAGAACTTTTAAACAAATGAAAGTTTTCACATTTACTGCAAATGATTATTTGAGCATTAGATTTACAGTGTACTTTGATCTAAGTAAAGTTTGACATAAGTACTCAGTTTTAATATTATTTTAATATATTATCATACTATGTATTATATTCTAGAAATGTCCTGCAGTGAGATTAACCATGAACACATCATCACTACAATTAAAGATTATTCCCCTCTAAATAATAAGTAATAATAAAAATCATATCACAATTAGATATATTTAAAAAAAATTGTTCAGCTGTGATTATCAAATAACGTGAGGTTAGAAAATAAAACAGCTGCCTGATTTTAACGTGACGTCCAGTATAAACCACACCCACATCTGGTCTTCTGTTGAAGACAGAGACGGATCGTTTTGTTGGTTGAACAGTTAAAAATACAGATAATAACATTTAATTTTATTAAAATATCTTCTATTTATGTCGATTTTCTTTTGTCACATTTGGGAGAAAAAGCAGAATGTTTTGTTTCAGATTGAGCTGTAAAATAATCTGTAATGTTTGAACACTGCAGCTGTGAGTTTGGTGTCTTGCGAACTTGTGTGCGTGACACAAAAATCAAAGAAATCAAATTTTTAAAATTTCCTTATTCTTCTTCTTCTTTGTCAGGTGTATGCGATCCTGGTCAGTCACCCTCCACAGTCCAATGACCACCTGACTCCGACGCCCGTCTCCTACACCGCCGGGTTCTACAGGATCCCGGTGGTCGGCCTGACGACGCGCATGTCCATCTACTCTGACAAGGTAACCTGAGTCACCACTGACATCACACCTGTCAGCTGTCATAAACAGCTGACATCCCACCTGTCATAAACAGCTGACATCACACCTGTCACCTGTCATAAACAGCTGACATCACACCTGTCAGCTGTCATAAACAGCTGACATCACACCTGTCACTTGTCATAAACAGCTGACATCACACCTGTCAGCTGTCATAAACAGCTGACATCACACCTGCCAGCTGTCATAAACAGCTGACATCACACCTGTCACCTGTCATAAACAGCTGACATCACACCTGTCATAAACAGCTGACATCACACCTGTCATAAACAGCTGACAGTATGACATATGTATATGCAAAGTTCTTTACAGTACGAACAGTAACAACAGTAGAGCTGCAGTGATTGGTTGGATTTTAGTTGGTCAGCTGTCAGATAGATTGCCAACATTTTGATATTTGATTATTATTTTATTTTTTTAAGCCTAAATTCTCTGATTTCAGCTTCTTAAATGTGAATATTTTCTGGTTTCTTTACTCTCTGACATTTTTCAATAATTTATGACATTTAATGGACCAAACAACTAATTGATTAGTGGAGAAAATGATGGACAGAATGATGGATTTGTTAAATAAAAACACTAACATGCGTGTGCAGCAGTTTCAGTAGGTAACGGCTCTATATTCAGAATAAACAGTGTGTACTCTGTAAAACAGATATGAACAGTAAAGACATTTTTATAAATATTAATAAGCTGTTGGGCAGGTATGTACGCTGGGTTCTGTGGTATAAATATGTTCCACTAAGTGAGAACAGAAATAGTGCAGGTAAGTGCAGCTGGTGAGACGGTTCTACAGACAGAGAGAGAGAACGTCATGAGTCTAAAATGTGTGCAGGACACCTGGAGGACACCTGGAGGACAGGTACCTGATGTAACTGTTCCAGCATGGTTCTTTCTACCCAGAACCATTTGTTTCTGAAGAACCTTTTTTTGAAGAAATTGTTTGTAAGACTGAGAACCCTTTTCATCCAAAGAACCATTTTTAGAAGAAAGAGTTCTTCAAGGATCATCAAGGG
>JAJHUR010123578.1:0-39217 GCA_027495735.1 Lutjanus campechanus | reverse complement strand
ATATCAGTTAAAAACTCTTTGTAGTAGTTTTAAAATGATGAGAATTTCTGCAGTGCGTGCATGAAACACTTTGCAAACTCAAGGCCAAAAAAAAAGTTTGGGTGAAGTTTGTATTTTGTCTTTTCTGGGCCCACAAAGTCTGCAGCCTGCCACAGCTATGAGTGATTGAAAGCTCAGCGTATTTGACACATGCGCATTCAAAATAAGTGGTTTTGTCACTTTTAACTGAACATCTCACTCAGAACTTTTGATCCTTCATTCCTCAATTAAGTTCTTTAATAAATTGGAGAGTGTGGATCTTATTTCAGCAAATAACCTGTCAATGTTATATCCACAGGTATTGTTACAACTCACCCCAGTAGTGGGGTAGGTTGTTACAGCAGAACTCTTTGCATTTGACTTTAGCTCACATAATCTTTGAATGTATAGTAGACATCCTAGTGTGATTTAATGGTAGTAGACAAATATAGGTACCATGTAATTACAGTTTGAGAGATTAGCATGAACAACCACTGAGTTTGATGCTTAAATAAAAAGTGTCACCACCATCCCCGATCTCCCCTACACCTACAAAATCTGTAGAGAATATAAAACTACGATGTGAAACAGCTAGTTAAAGCTACAACAATGAGTTTTAGCTGTTCATGAAACAGTCTCAATTTAATAGAGAGGCCTCTATATGACTTACATGAGCAAATGAGACCATCTGCAAGAAGATTGGCTGTTTCTACGTAGTTATTCTTAATGGCTGCTTCCAGGTCAGATTCTCCGTGAAATCAGATGGAACGGGCCTGTGTTTGCATTTTCCCAGTTAAAGTTGCAGTGAGTAGTATGTTAGCTATAGTTAAAAGAAGCAGAGGGAGATTTTTAATCAGATAATTTTATTTTTGACGTTATATTTTGGGGTTGGAAACACAACCGTCATTGGTAGTGCGCAGGGGCCTCCAAAATTTGCAAAATATGAAAGTTCTTTGTTGTAGCTTTAAGCTAAATTCAGTTCACTTGAAAACTGACAGATGGAGAAAGAGAATGAGACGTGACGGACGGACAGAAATGTGACTTTGATGTGGAATCAGGAAGGGAGACACTGATAAAGACATAGACAGAGAGGGAGGGGTGGTGTCTGGCAATGCCTGCAAACCCTGAGCGCCAATTAGAGTAATGCAGAACCGAGGAGGAGGTGCTATGTGTGTGAGAGTGTGTATCTGTGTGTGTGTTAGGGGGGAGATCAGGTGGAAACGAGGTCACTCTCTCCTCCCTGAGATATTTACAACCCAGCATGAATGCCCTGACCAAAAAAATGGACGACGACGACGGCCCAGGGAAAAAAAAAAAAGAAGAAAAAAGAAAACATCCTCCTGATGTGGGGCCTGCTGACTTGACAAAATGAAAAAGTGTGCGTCTGTCCCTTCCCAATGTCAGAGAGCAGCAGAGCCTGGATCCATCATCACCTGAGCGGGGGAGATAATAAGAAGCCTCATCTGCCCTTTCCCCATCCTCCAGATCATTATCATAATTCTGTATTAATCAGCGCCGCCTCCGCCACTCAGCAGCAGAGATCTAAAAATGACCCAAAACTTTGACTCTGCCTCCTCCTGCTCTCAGAGACGGAGATGTGAAGGTTTTGGGGATGGAGTAGGTGCTGAAATATCCCAAGGATTGTGATCCCACTCCTGGTATAAAAAGGGAAGCCTTTGATGTGGCAATGGAGTTGTGTTCTAATGAGGCTCGTTACACAGCGATCTGTCCCTGCCAGACTAGAGGTGGCATCACAGAGCGGCAGCCAGCCTGCTAAAACACTCCTGCTGTTCTCGGTTTGTTCAGCCAGGCTCTATCACAGCCGGCCCAGTGCTACACTTTGTGGCTGTACATCCACACTTTCAATTATTCATCGGCCTACAGCACCTTGCAAACAGAGACGGGGATGCACATCAGCTGCTGCTAGCACTCAACATGTCTCATTTTGAAACTGATTTTATGGTTAACCCCATAGTTAACCTGCTTGCAAGTGTAAAAATACTTGGAAATCTTTCAGTCCAGTCAAGGGCTTACCTCTGTTATATTTTGCTTCATTATATACTCAACAAAAATATAAATGCATCACCTTTGTTTTTGCTCACGTTTTTCACGGGTTGAAGTAAAAGATCGAAGACTTCTTCTGTGCACACAAAAGGTTTATTTCTCTCAAATTTTAAACAGCAGGATTATTGCATAGGTGTACCCTGGACTGGTCACAATAAAAGGTCACTCTAAAATGTGTAATTTTATCTTGAAAAAGGCATTTATGAGGCATTGAACTATGGCTATTTCACACAGGGCAACAGATACCAACTTTTTTCCCCCAAGAGGGTAAAGTCATGACCCACTCTGCCTCTGACTGGCTAGTACTTGTTGCTTCTGTTGGTTGGGTTGTTTAGGTTCAGGCATGACGGGTGATTGGTTAGGGTTAAGGTAAGAATATCAGGATAAGCCAATCAGAGGCAGAGTACAAGGGGACATGACTTTGTCCTGGAAAAAAAAAAAAAAAGCATCTATAGCCCCATGTCAAAAACTGTAGCTATAGTTCAATCTTTTTACCCCCACCAGGCGAAAGACTAGAGCTGAATTTTTTGTGCACATTCATGTCCATATGCTGAAAGACCACTGTGGTTCAGAATTTTTGAAAAAACAAAACTTATGGCCCCATGCCAGCAGCAGCCATGACCGGAGGCAGTATGTTTTCAGGTCATCCCATTCTTGTGAACGCAATATCTCAAGAACGCACTGAGGGAATTTCTTCAAACTTGGCACAAATGACCTCTTGGACTCAAAGATGAACTGATTATATTTTGGTGGTTAAAGGTCAAAGAGGTCACCGTCCACGTCCATCCCACTCTTGTAAACACAATATCTCATTCACACTCAGATGGAATTTCTTGGATTTTGGTGGCAAAAGATGAAAGAAAAACAAAACACATTTTTGGCCATAACTCAAGAATTCACACAGTAATTCTGACACAATTTTACAAAAGTGGTGCTGGAAAGTAGCTACTAACATGTAACTAGTTACAGGTAAGTACATTACAGAATAAATGTACTTGTAATCTATTACAGAAAATAAAATCTCAATTTAAGAGATTACAAAGTGATTGAATCCAGGTTGCCCAGCAGGGAGATCTGCGCTCTACTGAGTGCACTCCTCTAGTTTCAAGATTAAACAACACATTTAAGAGTGGCCTTCTAATGTGACCAGTCCAAGGCACACCTGTGTCATAATTATACTGTTTAATCTGCCACCTGTCAGGTGGATGGATTATCTTGGCAAAGAACAAGTGCTCAGTGACAAATTTGTGAGCACAGTCTGAGAACAATAGACCTTTTGTGTGTAGAGAAGAAGTCTTAGATCTTATACTTCAACTCATGAAAAATGGGAGCAAAAACAAAGGTGTTGTGGTTATATTTTTGCCGAGCGTATCTTCCATTACTGCGCCATAGCAGTGCATCTACAGCAGATGTTCAAGTGCTTTAATTATACAATCAGCATCAGTGACACCTTACCACAGAAAACACTATAATTGTCAAATGACATACCAACTACACAATAAGAAATAATTACATAGTACACACATTAGTACATGTCCATTATTTATGGGCCACAGCCAAGGTTTATGAACCGTAAACTAATCCCTTTCACACATTTTATTGTTTATATTGAAGAGTCCGGTGTGGTTCATTATTACATCTATTTGTATGTGTAAATTATAATTTTCAGTCTTGCATAAATTCAGCCATTCCAGGTAATCACATTACATCTGACATGACTGAAGGAGACAGAATTTTCATGTAGTTTATACATATTCAATGATCCAAACCTGAGTCAATGACTGAGACATGTCACTGTTATTTATAGTATAGTATATGACACATTTGTGTTATATATGGATATGTCAGAGACATAAGTCAGTGCATCTGTCTCTATAAGATGTCTTCAGATACCTCTGTATAGGCCTTTGGAATTCACGACATTGTTAAAAGTGATGTTTCTTTTTCATCCAAAAAATAGGTGTCTGCATTGTAGATGTTCCTCACGGCTTTATTAAGACATGACAGGACGAATACCAAGAGAGCCACAACGCTCTCGTAATATTTGGCATCTGATGTGAGAGAGGGGAGCGACGGAAATACTGGACAACATCCACGAGCTGGAAAGTAATGATCAAGGAAGAAAAGTGTTTACTTGTCTCACAGGATGAATCAGTGATGATTTCTAATTGAAGCCTCAATTATTGCCTCCGCTTATTAAGTTTTATGGTCAATTTAATCATTTTAATTCTGCTGCCTTTTTTTTTTAATAATGTCCGACAGCGCGCAAGCAATGGTCTGATGGTGATTGTGCTTGTACAAGTTGTTTTTTTTTTCTTTTGCCCCATATCTTGAACAAAAAAAAGATTCTGATATAAGAAGAATCTTTTTTTTTTATCAACTTCAAGCAGGGGTTTTCAAAGTCTGAGACTGTGCCCCCAGCTAATGTTTTATGAGGAAAGAAGCATACTCAATGTGCTTGTTAGACCGCAAGAATACACACACACACACACACACACACACAGTGCGTCTTGGCGAGAAACACTGAATGTAAACAAAAGCAATGTGCGGTGTCTTTAAAATCATCTCTTTAACATAATTCTAAAAGTAATCTCCTTTTACATTGTGCATGAGATGATAATTAAAGCCACATTTCCACCTAAACTACCCAGAACTTTTAGGCCTTGGAACTACTTGTCATGGAACTAAAAGGTTCCCTTAGCCCATTGCTGTCCCTGTTTGCACCAAAATCTAAATCTGAAATGCTGCGAGGACTCAACTAATCAGACCCCCAAAGTTAGTCAGGGACTTTTTGGGGTTAAAAAAATATGTCCCCAGAACTTAATTTAGACTTATGTCCCTGTGGTGCAAACGTGCTGAGTTGCTTCAATGGTTCCTAGTCCCTAGGGAAAGTTCCTGCTGTGGAAATGTGGAAGTCATGCATGTAATCTTTCTTTATGCATTCAGACTTGTGTCATGTTTAAAGTGTTTATGGAAAGGGGACTAGGATCAATTCAGTAAAATTTCTGATGTGACTTTTACATAAAAGTGACTCGGGTGCTTATTCAGACATGAGACCAACATGCATTTACCCAATGGAGAACATGTCAAAAAGGGGCTCATGTTCTACTGTAACATTATATATATCCTCATACATAACACCGAAGGGTGGAGAACACTGCCCTAAAAAATATCATGATATTTCAGGGTATTCTGCAATAACAATATTCAGGAGGATGTGACAAAATACTAGGACTGATTATTTAAAGAAAATATCTAATTGTGATTATTTTGACTGATGTTGAAATTGCAATATGATTTGTGATATTGTAGGTAATGATAATTTTTACATCATTATTCTTATTTTGATTAAAAAACATGCTAAAAATGACTATGGTGTGACTTTTTTTTTGCAGGAATCTGTAACAGATGAAGATTTTTCTTAAGTCTGTAGAATCTGATTTGAAGGACAGGACATCTCTGCCTCATGACATTCATTCATTTAAGTTTTTTTGACACACGTTTCCCCTTTAACAAATATTGCACCTGCTGCGATTTGAAAATTAAAGAAAGCCATACTGCGATTTCAATATAATTTCAATGAATTGTTCAGCCCTACAAAATACGGAAGACTATTTTTGCTGTAGAACTCACAATAGCTGTTGAGCTCTCCTTGCAGGGTTTTTGGTTCCTTCATACTCAACCAGGTACCTCTCCTCAAAGTGGTGAAATTAGGTTGCATTGCCCTATTTTGCTGTTACAATTGTCTTAAATGCTTACTTATTACTGTGATTTATTGTACATCTGATCTTTTAAAACCTAGCCGTTTATAAACATGAGACGTTGCTTCCCTTTTTGGAACTAACTCCTCCACCGTGGAGCCGGGTAGCAATGTTACTTTCCCTTTCAGCCACACTTGCTGTGAGAAGATTCTCAGTCACCCAGGTCATTGAATTCGTTAAAGATTATCGTAGGCAACTGGACTTGCTTAGGTTCTTGAAGACATTTCTCCCCTCATCCAAGAAGCTTCTTCAGTTCTAACTGACTTCTGGTACTGGTAGATCAGGAGCCTGGAGGGATCGCTCAGGGCTTGTGCCCTTTTCTATTCATAGTGGCCTTGGTTGGTGGCAGGGGAGTTGGGAGGAGCTGGAGTACTCTAGAGGATGCATGTGGGCTAAGGCAAAAAAAAAGAACAAAACAGAGAGAGAGAAGGAAAGAAGGAAAGCTTGTGTTTAGTGAAGGCTTGTGTGTGTAGCGTGTTAATTACATTCAGCGTGTGTGCATGTGGGTGCTATTAGGCAGCAGTGGATGGGAGGGTGCTCTGTGCTCTAACTGACTAGTGGGGAGTTCCAGGTACCTCCAGATGGGTGTTTATCTGCCTGGAACTCCCCACTAGTTAGTCAGAACTGAAGAAGCCTCATGGATGAGAGGCGAAACGTCTTCAAGAACCTAAT
The DNA here is from genome assembly GCA_027495735.1 of Lutjanus campechanus. Taxonomy (NCBI): domain Eukaryota; kingdom Metazoa; phylum Chordata; class Actinopteri; order Lutjaniformes; family Lutjanidae; genus Lutjanus; species Lutjanus campechanus. The sequence goes on along the minus strand of JAJHUR010123578.1, from coordinate 32,702 downwards.
CAAATCTTGTTGCCTACAGGAGAAATACTAGCGTTAGCAGGATTCATTTTTGAGGACGTGCACAACCATGAGTCCCAATGGACACTGGATATGTGAAGCAACCATGATGCATAGAGATGTGTAGGGGTGCGTATGCGAACACGTAGTTAAAAAGCAAGTATATCTCCAGCCTAACAGTGTCAAGAAGTCAGACTATTTCCATTATCGTGATACATCACCAAACAATTTACCCCCGGGGATCAATTAAGTATTTCTTATTCCGCTCCTGATAAAATTTTCTTTATTATGAAATAAATAAATATTTATTGTGAATGATACGCTATGGAAAAGCACTAGTAACACCTCTAACAAAGTGGCCGGTGAAAAACAGAAAAACATGGGGAAACAAGTAACACTACTGAATCAATATGGGGACTTTCAGCCCGGTGGACTGAAGACAAAAAAACACCACGGCCTTTCTCTTAATCATTCACTACAGGTTAAGGTGGCCCAAAACTATCTGTCAGCAAACACCACTTAAATCTCTTCTACTTTCCCAGTTATGTGATATAGAACTGAAAAAGAGTGATATGATTTGACGCGTTCTTACTTAGGTCCAAAAGACCCCATAATACCCTCACTGGTCAGTCGAAATGAAGTATTTCACACACTGCAACAAACTTGGACATCGACTTGCTGTTTGCCGCTGTTGATTTTTAGTCTCTGAACTCTGCACTTTCTAATTCAGAATTGATTGGTTCTGCCTGTAAGTCTGTTTGAATTGCAATCCCTTGTTTTCTGTTTCTTCACAACTCTACCACCCCAGGCACCTCAGGTTAGTTTACTGTGTTGTCCACAGGCCAAACTGTGCTGATAACGTCTCGTTACAACAATGGACAAAACCACTGACGCTGCAGCTGGGAATATGCTAGCTGATCAATTTTCATCACTACAGTTAATCCAGAGGTGTTTAGAGGGGTGTTGCTTGACTTTCTGCGTCCCCTGACCGCAGCTCTTTTGGGACCCTGGTACAGTAATTGTGTGTGATGTTTGTGTGTGTGTTCCAGGGCCCCTGTCCAGCTCTGGGTCCCCTGAATCATTTAGTTTCTAGTTTCGTCTACAGTATTTACCCGAGTCCTCATCTAACACCTCACAGGTGTGGGTATGGGACCATGACAGCTTGTTCATATCAACCTTAACAGTAGGGAGAAGGTCTCCCAGCAAACCAAATACAGCCAACCCAGGCTGAAAACAGGTTTGTCTTACACACGCGATAATACTTCCAACAGACTGAATTGCCACTATAACATATAAACACATGGACATTTGTGTAGAAATGGAGTAGGAGAGGCAGTAAAATGGAGATATGTTATTTTCACACACTCACCCACATCATTATCACATGTTCAGTTACTTTAATTTGCTGTCACTTAAACTAAAGTGTTTGCTATGTTTAGAACACTTAGTTTACATTGTTTTGTCATTTTGCTCAGTTTTATTAAGTTACTGAATATCTCTTTGCCTTTGAGTTACCTGACAGCTGAGTTATTCTTTCTGGTTTAGCAAAACAATAAAATGGTGCTGAGGTCGGAGCTTGGTTTTCTACCCAAGCAAGGACCAGACCAAGAGCTCTGTCAGCATGTGGGGGGTAGGGTTCTTTCTGCTGAGTTTTAGTTATTGTCTATGTTGTACTCCCCTGTGTGTGTTTATTGGTCTGACCAGCCAGTATACAATCCTGCATTCATGTGATGTCAGAATAATGCCAAAATTAGTTACAGACTGGGAAAATTCATGTGAACGCCCGCTCAAGTCGGAACAACTCAAAAAGTTTGCAAAAATTTTGTTCCACAACGTGCAGGGTGCTTGTAATGTGGCATTACATTGTAACTGTTAGTTGCTGTCCACGTAGACCTAGATTAGTCAGAAAAGTTGTTTATTAGCATTAACCCTGATAAAACATCAGCTAAAGCAATGCTTTAGTGGTTTTAAAGAATGCACTGGTGCAGCTTCAAACTGTTTCTGCATATAGTACACAGATTACAAGCATATTTTAACATTAGTAACAACAAATTTCCACCTAGAACCACAACAAAACATATTCATACCCTATTGGCAAAGGCTGGAAATCAACATTAAAATAAAACCAAAAAATGATGGAAACAGCTATTTGTAATAAGTAAGGGTACTTTGTTTCAAAATTTAAGAACTTTCACACAAAAAATTCAGTGAGTTATAGGTGCTGAGACCAAAAAAAAGTGTTACAACCATTCCTGGTCTCCCCTACTTTATTTTTAATTGAGTCTAATTCATTAGATATTTGTATTTTAATGTCAGAACATTGGAAATTGAGACTGCTCATTAAGTTTTATTGACACAGCCCAGAGAGTTGTTAAGCAACCAAGATGCATCTCCGACTGTGCAAAAAGTAACAATATAACAGTGGCAATTTCGGTGTGCATGTGTCCGTGTCCATGTGGTCTGACTGCCTGCAGCCGAAATAAGTAAAAATGATCACATTTTCTTTGCCTTTGGGATAATTTATGTTAAATAAAAATTATTTTACATGAAAATACAGACACTTATTCCACATATAAATCTGCAAACAGTCAAAATGATGACCTAGGCTGTTTTAGTGTTAAGGGCCCTGTAACTCTCTTCATTTAACAGTTAAATGAAGAGTTATTTGGTTAGAGTCTTTTTTTTTTTTTTAAATAAGCCCAACTTTTTCAAAAAACTTTTCTTTTTTACATAACTTATGCTCAGGAACATGTTATCATGCATCAGTACCTTCAAAGGCTTTGAGCAATGCATGTGTCACGCATCAAGTGAAGTCACTGTGTTTTATTTTTCTGTATCACTACACCGATTGGTAAGAGCGCCAATCTTTACCATGTGGCCTAATATAATGTATGTAAACAATGATTGGAATGAGGAACCTGTCACAGTGAATAATGTCATTTATTGAGATGTGATATAACAGAAGATACAGCAACATGACATGTTCAACTAATCACATTATTAGACTGCCAGAGTGTGTGCAGCAGATCCACATCTGGAGTGGAGAGCGGAGGTTTGTATTGGAGCTTTCATAAAGCAAATCCCAGACCAATATTTTAAGGTGGATTATAATATCGCTTCTCTGGCCCACACCTGTGATCCAAAACAGCTTTCATACTTCACCAAATATACTGAGCTCTCACTGTGTCAATATATATCACTATCAGCCTGGGGCCTATTTCAGAAAGCAGGTTTAGTGAAAATCTGTTTGTTAAGCCTGAGATGAGGGAAACTCCTCATGTGTTTTTCTATTTCAGAAAGACAGATAACTTAAACTCTGGGTCAGTACCTGCAGTAAATGACTCTGTCAACCTAACCTGCTCTCTGGCAGGTTTCCTTCCATAAACTCTGAGTTTCTCTCTGACTCCTCCCCTCCTGCAGAGCCTGAAGCAGCCGTCTGACACCCTGTTTAATTTCCTCATTCGTACATTAAAATAACTTCTGAAAAGATTTCCAGCAGTTTAAATTTTTAAAAACTTGATGCACCGGTTAGATATTAGTTTCTTACCCAAGTACTTTAACATGAGCCCGTGACAAGTTCACATTATAACCCAACACCCCCCTCTGTTTATGTGGAATGGTTCGGTCCTGCCCCGAAACCAGGTGTGCATGCTGTTTGCTAAGAGTGATAGAAAGATTAATCTGGCCTCCAAAAATGGAAAGACAGAGAGAAGAGAGAGAAGAAAGGGTGACAGCGTGTCACCCAATTCTTCAAAAAGAAAAGTGGGTTTAGTTCGTGAGCGGTGGAAATTAATGAATTTAGGCCAGAGTGAAATAGGCTACTGTTGCTACTCTAATATTAGTTACTTAACATTTTCACAGAAAATTCTGAGCGTTTACATGTCACTCTCCTTTTAACCAACATTTAATCAATGCAGGGAAACTTTTAGCAAAGTATTCATACTAAATCAGTTGTTCCCGCTGCCCCTGGTGCCAGGTCCCACAGATGCAGATTCAGCTTCAGGCTCAGCAGTCCTGTCTCCTCATCCCCATCCCCTGAAATGAACCTGTCCTACTCACAACTGGAGAAGGTGAGCAGCATTGTGCTGAATGACATGTGAGCTAGCATATTTGCAGGGGGTCTGTGGCAATTTCTTCTTTTATTATTATGAAAATTATTAAGTCTTTTTCACTGAGAAGGGATAATGATAATTATTTGAGACAAAAACAGCCTACAGTCTGTACTGCACTGTGCTGCATGCTGGACAGTTTGTAGCATGGAGTGACTGAGTCTGAGTGACAGCCAATTTTAAAATGTACTCTAAAAAAAAACTTGAATCAGACTGAAATGTGGTCATTTACTTGACATCTACTGGTAGTGATATACAACTGAAGGTAATTTGTGTCAGTATTCTGCAGGATTTTTTTTTCCTGTGGTGCATGCAGTTAAAAGTAAGTCAACAAAATCGGAGTAATTTATATTTTTGTTTTGATGTCATTACAAATACTATTATATTATAGGATATATTATCATGCGTACAGCAATAGCACAACAATAGGATTGATGTGGTTTGTGATGGACATCTTTTCATGGGGCCCAAAGTCCCTGGTGGTGCCTACATGTAAATATATCTGGTGTGACATGCATGAAAACATGCAGATGGAAAAGGCAATGTATTCAGTTACTGAGTCACGTTTGCATGCCTTCTTTCTTCCCTCTCTAGCGTATCGTGTGTTTTCCATGTAATTTATAGCAACTGCATCTCCTCGGAAATGCACCATTACCTTGAATAAATGACAGAATTCTCTGGGTTTGAACATTTGTTGGAAACAGTTGGGATACTGTAAGTCAGTGTTGTAGTCAACCACCTAAACCAAAACCAAATCATGACCAAGACCAGAATGTTTCAAGACAGAGACAAGACCAAGACTTTGGCTGGTTGAAACCAGTCAATACCAAGGCCAAGGCAGGATTGGGTCAAGCTAAGTGCTGTCACATATCTTGCTCTCTCACCCAAGTGAGGGAGCAGTACCGCACTGTATAGCATGTATGTTGGACCTTACATTATGTAACATTAATGTAATGTAACTAGATTTACATTAGCTACTTTATGTGGCCTGTCTCATCATTGTTTATCACAAGCAGAAACAGAACTTAGCTAGCTAGCTCTGCTAACACCACTTACCCTTTGCCTTTTATGCTTCATTTTTGGGTGCTAATAAAAGTTTAATGTTTTCTTAGTCTTCTCAGTAAATGTTGCACTGCCTGCAGAATTTACACACTGCTGTGTGTTCTCTTTTGGACTCTGATTTGTAGATGAATCATTGAGGTTGAGGTAGCCAAATTTTATTACAGAAGATTTGGCTGACATCTCCTCCCAGAAAGCCACAGCTTCTTCTCCTGTCTCCTGCATTCACTTTCTTCTGAAATTATAAATGAGTTATTGGTTGCATTTAAAGCGGGATGTTTTCCATGCAGTTATAGTGATGATGTTAACAAATAAATCAGACAGTGCACAGACAATTTAAGGATATCCTTGCAGCTGTGGCCTTGACTGGTCTTGAAATAATGTCCTCTTTGTCTAAACAGAGACGAGTAAAAATGTGGTTGATTTCCAGATGGGGTCCGGTCTTAAGACCAGTACTATTCTTGAGTACTACTTCAACAAAATATATATCCTTAGGTCAAGTGTTTTGCTATATTTTAATGTAGAAATGTTAGCTTTAACTGATGCCATGAGTCTGAAGATACAAAATGCTTGAGTTTTCAAGGTCTCTGACCAGTAGGAGGAGTGGTACAGTATTTGACATTAAATCTAACATGAAACATTTTACATGGCATGGTGAGCAACCTCCAGCATGTCACTAAGGAGGGCAACACCTTTCACCATGCTATCCTGTCACTTGTGCTACGCCTCTGTCACAGGCTGTGATCTAAGTTCCTTAAAGTAACAGTTCAATGCAGGTGTCAACTATGAAAATTGGACATAAGATGCTGTAGTGTGGGAGGAAGCACCAGCATGCCCAGAATCAGACTGCTGTTGTTTTTCCTCCTTTGGTCGCTCTGTGGATACCTGCTGAAGATCTTTCAATCCTCTGGCGGGCAATGCCTAACTAGAAAATGTACACTAAGCCTCTGACATCACACCAGGTAGGAGTTATAAATTTTGTTTCCCAGCCAATAAATCCATTCACACTGTGGCTGACTTCCACTGAGAAGGGCTCAGGAGCTGACTGTCCTTTCAGAGGTCAAAAACAGAAAGTGGAAGAGAGTCTGGTTCTCCATTGGCTCTTTCAAGCAGGGAGCTGCTGCTGTGTAGCCAAGGACACAGGCATGGAATGAGAGTGCTTTTTTATGAATGTATGAATAAAGTTTAGTGGCGCAAACCAGTGAGTGTTGTGTTTTATATGTCACAAATTATTATTACACTCTACTGGCAGAGTCAGACAAGAGGGAGCTGCAGCATCTCATCTGGAAACTGGAGACCCTTCTTGGAGCCAGACCTTGGAGGGGAGCTCGCTGGCGAGCGACTGGTGGCCGGACAGTGACCCGAGCTGCCACCCCTCTGGGCACACCACCCGCAATGACATGGCACCGGTGTTGTGCGCATCCTCAGCTGGGTGGGCATGCAAAGGCGGGAAACTAAGTGCGTTGACCCCGGGCACTGCAGACGGGCTGTAGGGACGCAACCCTGTCTCCTGGAAATTACAGTATGTTTGTTTTCACTTGATTGTTTTCATAATTATGTTGTTGTGACAAATGTAATTTCTGCTTTGATTATGTTCAACATTTCTGCGAAACAATGCATTTATGTAACACTGAATTTGCAAGGAGGTGGTTGGGGTGGATGGGGGCCGTACAAAGTACAGAACTTTAAGACCACAGCCTGGGTTTCTTGTCTAGACTCCTGCAACAAAAGTGCTCTGGGTAAGATGAGGAAATGTCATCATTTTGGGTACACTGTAAAAAGTTCATTGCAATTGCTGTTCAGTCTGCTCTCATGATGGCAGCCTGTTCTAACAACTTGAAATGACATCCCGTACCTTACTCTTATTTCAGTAAAAGACCATCAGTTAAATTTCTCTTAGTATTGTACGTCTGACATCATGACATCCACGTCTCTTCCAGCTTTTAAGTTGACCTGCCTTGAGGTCAAGTTGCATTAATGCAAACTGTTGATTTGATTTGCACCTGTGTTCAACAATGAGTTCATCTTAACTTGATTTGAAAAAACTTTATTCATTTGAGTATTTCTTTTAAGTTGGTCCAACAGCTCTCTTTCTTCAGTGTAGGTTAGGCAAAATAAGGCACTTTGTCTGACTTCCGTAAATCCCCTTGTTGCTGTGGCTCAAGTTGAGCACTCGTAGGCCTAATCAATCTTGGACTTATATAAGTTAGGTTTAGAGAAATATTGTCATTCCAGTTAAATATTAATAGCTCAGGTGGTAGAGGCGGCTGTGTCTTCCCCCACTCTCTTCCCTGTTTTCTGTCTGCAAGCTGTCCTGTCAAATAAAGGCAAAAAGCCTGACAAATAATCTTTAAAAAAAACGAACAAAAAAAAAAAACTCATCTTACACACACTGCTGTCTTTTGAATAATGCTGTAGTCACTACGAGTGTATAGAGTCTTGCAAGACTGGATTTTTTGGTGTAAAATAAATTAAATAAGTTGTCAGTGACATTTTTGCAACTTGCCAAGTAGATTCATTAAAAACACATCCTCATTATGTTAATAGTAAAAAAAAAAAAACTATTTCAGTTGGCATGCTGTTTCCTTGTTGCATATTATTTGTATGTAAACCTAATTTCTATGAGACAGGACCGAGAGATGTGGACTGGAACCAGAGCTAGTGCAGGAGGTGACACAGTAGTGGAACACACTCCTCTACAATTAGGATTATTTGCAAGTATTAAAAAAAATCTACTCCCTCTAATTATGTGTTCTGAATTCTAAAACATGTTTCACAACAAATAATGAATAAATGAAATCAGACTCTTTGTTTCTTGCACTTGGGCATCATGGCCTCCTAATGATGGAACTTTCTCCAGAATGTTTCATATTTGAAATATAACACTGTCCCAAAATGATGAATTAAGCTTATGCACTATTAAATGACCCAATTTCAGCTTGGACCGGCTAGTTGCTGTTTGCAGCGTTGTTTTGTTTACTCTCTTTATGTATTGTGTTGTGTGATTAACTCGCTGTCAGAGACAATAAGATATTGCGCCTGAAAATGGGTCTTGCTATTTAGGTTAAAGGAGAATGCAGGGCAACACACACAAATATTGGGAACAAGCATAATTTGTACCTGCGTACAAAATATACACTGTAAAATATCACATATCATATCATCTTTTCTCATGAACCTCGTGGAAATATACAAGTATAATTTATTCAAGTTAATTAAACTTAAAAATTAGGGAATTTGGAATTATTTTTTTTTTGCAGTGTTTTGAATCATTACAAAATTACCCCAACTTGTATTTTCAATTTCAGTCAATTTTAAGGCCGCTCAAATCCTAAATAGGTTATTTTTAATTTGCAGTGAACACATGTCCAATTAAATGCTGTGCTTGGTGCTCGTCTGAACCTTAATATGTCTAATTTGTGCCTACATTATTTCTGTCTTTGTCATTCCTTCTGTTATCTCGGCGTGTGCAGATATACAATATGCTGTACATGTGTGACATTTTATTAACACCGTAAAACACATACATGTACACACTCAGCTGGAAGCTGATAGGTGATGATATAGGTGAAAGTGAGAGGTTACGGAGGACAGGATTTACCAGCAGGCTGATGATTACCCCCACTATCACCCCTCTAACACATGCACACACACATCTCATTAAATCACTCCTACATCCCCATCTGTACTGAGAACACAGAAATAGATGCCAGCTCTGCGTGTGTGTTAGTGTGTGTGAACTGTAGCATGTACCGCACAGGAATGTATATGTGTGTTTGGCTTGGATTTTTACATCAGCGTCAGAGTGTTGCACAGGGCCCCGGAGCTGACGTGCACCTCCTCAAAAATGTGACTACATGTTAGGACCCCAGGGATGCCATGTGGAGAACACAAGAGCGGTGATTGGTCTGCTCGGTCTGCTCGCAGTGACAGAGCTGTGGCAGAGGGATCGAGAGACATCCTGATGACATTTTGTTTAAGTTACTGTGGGCTAACTATTTATTTGAAGCCAGAGGAGTTAAAGTCTTATCAGAATGTGACATCTTGAGAGCGCTATCAGCAGGTGGTGGCAGTAAGATACAGATTAAAAGAAAGATATATCAGGACACAGCTTCAGTGTGTCAGCCATGGATGAGGCTCTGTGAAGTTAAGATTCAACTGTGCTTTGTGCTACATGCTAGTGCGAGCATGCTATCATAGTCATGATGATAATTTTAACGAGGTGCTGTTCAGCAGGTGAAATGTTTGCCATGCTCGCCATCATTGCTTTAGTAGTAGCATGCTAAAATTGGCTATTTAGCACAAAACAAAAAAAAAAAGTAGTTCAGCTGAGGCTGGTAGGAATGTCATTCATTTGCATGTTTGTCATGAACCAAAGTGTGGGACAAATTAAAAATTTTGACCTGATGATGGCACAAAATGACAAATTAAATAATCACCAAAGTGACTACAATTCATTGCATGAATTTCGTACAAAGTTATACCAAGTTTAATAGCCATCTATCCAAAGCTTTATTGCCAGAAATGTTGCTACAGGATCAAGAAAAGGCTGGAAAAGATGTGGATTGCTCAAAAACACGTTTGGAATATTAAATGAGTTAAATTTATTATATATATTTGAACAGATTTAGGAATTTCACCATCCGACATTGAATGCATGCGACCTTTGACCCCCTTCAGGTGGTGTTGCATTAAAAACTCCACTAAAAAACCCATAGAATTGTGTAAAGGATACTTCATGGGTTACTGCACTTTGGGGAAGCATTTTCAGTAACCACAGTTTGTTGCTGCATCTACAAATGCAAGTTCAGACTCTACCATGCAAAGCGAAAACCATATATCAACAACATCCACAAAGGCCACCAACTTCTCTAGGCCCCGGCTCACCTGAGGTGGACACAGACATCATGTCCTCCAGGCTAAAGAGGAGAAGGAACATCCAGACTGTTACCAGCACTAACTTCAAAAGCCAGTACCTGCGATGGTATGGGGTTGTGTTAGTGCCCACTGCACAGCTAACTTTCACATCTGAGAGGACTTCATTAATGTTGAAAAGTGCACACAGGTCTTTGAGCAACATATGCTGCCACCCAGACAACATCTTTTTTCCAGGGATGTTGCCGCTGTTTTCAGCAAGACAATGCCAAGACACATTCTGCCCACGTTCCAACAGCACGACTTCATAGTAACACCTCTCAGGTACTAGACTGACCTGCCTGCAGTCCAGACCTTTCTGCCATTGAAAATGTGTGGTGCATCATGAAGTGTAAAATACAACAGAGACCCGAGGCTGTTGAGCACCTGAACTTATATATCATGCAAGAATGAGAGAGAATTTCACTTTCAAAACTTCCCAAATGCTTACTAAGTATTGTTAAAATAAAAGGTGCGTATCCAAGCAAACATGCCCCTGTCACAACTTTACTGGAACAGGTTATCAGCTTCAGCATAAAATCTCATGTCTTTTTATGGTATTCAAATGAAAATACGTATGTCAAAAAGGATTTGCAAATCATTAGAGCTCCAGCACAAGCCAGTGCGAGGACCCTATTAAAACTGAAGGAATTTTTAATATTTATCCAAATGAATTACATTTTGAGGCTAAATATGCATGAAAGTGCACCAAACTTGGCACAAAATTCAGATTTGGTGGACATTTGCTTCTGATACAGGTTTTGCCAATGGCCGTGGAAAAATGGCTTGACTACGTCCCTTAATAAGCAGATAGATGCACTAAAATCCGTAGGCGCGTGTATCCTGCCCGGACGAACATAAAAGTCTCTTGGAGCCAAAGCTGAAACCCAACAAGAAGGCAGTCGTTTTGAATGAAGCTGTCATCTCCAGATGTTGTATTTTTGGGAACTCCTCCTGCAGATTTAATAATAACAATTTGAAAATCAGTATGCGCCATAGTGTCGCGTCAAATTTTGATGTTTCACCATGAAACAGGAACTATGACAACATTTATTCACAGTTCCTGTTGCGCCACGTACTGGCAACAGGAAATGACATGTTTTACACTGTGACGTGCTCCTCCTAGGAGGGTGACAAGATCCAGTTCAAATGTGGTTAGAAAAGCCTTCAGACCTTGATAACGCTGTATTGTGCTGTTTCCCAGGTCCAGCAACAACATGTGCAATATCTGATCATATCTTGATAACATACCTTCATCTTTAGCTTCTGTCCTCAAGTTACAGGCCTCTAAGGCAAGCTTTCAGAATGACACTAAAATACAACAGACGAAAAGAGCAATTAGCAAACACATGCACTACAGAATACACTTACTACCTTAAACCACCCATCAGCCTCCCAGCTGCAAGATATCCTGATTGGCCACTTCAAATCTATGATGTGGGTATTTAGCAGAGCTCATCTTTTCAGAGGGGGTTATAAGGTCAGATCTATACTGAAGCTGCCTAAAATGTGATATCAGCTTGTATAGAATATAATTCCATACATTTTCCATGACAGTATTTTGTATAAATACATTTGATGAGCAAGTACAGTATTTGTAATTCATGACAAGATACTTTTATAAAATATCTTCTTCGGGGCGGAGGTTTAGCTCAGTTGGTAGAGCGTCCGCCCCATGTACTGAGGTCATGAGTCCTCTGCAGCGGCCGCTGGTTCGATTACCGCCTTCGGCCCTTTGCTGCGTGTCATCCCCTCTCTCTCTACCCCATTTCCTGTCCACTCTTCAGGCTGTCCTCTCAAATAAAGGCAAAATGGCCAAAAAAATAACTTTTATAAAATATCTTCTTGGTCATGCCTTTAATTGATAGGACAGCTGAAGTGAGGATAGGAAAGTGGGAGACAGAGTTGAGGGAGGACATGCAGCAAATGGGCCACAGGCTGGAATCGAACCCACGGCCACATGCTTTTGCAACTGTGCCACCAGGGCGCCCCAACCAGAAACTTTTTGATGTATTTGCGGCCATCTGTGACTCTGTGTGGAATATCAACTGAAACCAGGCCAGAGATCTCTAATGAACTTTGTTGGGATTGTGATTTACTCTGCCGGGGGAAAAACGACACCGAACACTGCTGGAACTTTGTAGGAGATCTTAATGATCTCCACCAGGTGTAAGTGAGCGCTTGCGTGCCTGCACGAGTCACCAACGGACCTGAAGATTGTCTGCAGCTAATTTCAAAGATGAGAGTAATTTCACCAGTTACATGTAATTAAAAAATAAATGTACTCCTCTAAAAATATATAATTAAATTACAGTTGCTAATCAAAATGATGTTATTACAATGAGGTTAAATCAAAATATTCATTTGGAGTTTCCTGGCAGAGATCTGCACTCCAATTACTCTCTTCTAGTTTGATTTGTTTTGGTAAAGATGGCTTACTCATGGCTAAAAGCACATCAGGCAACACGCTACAAACCATGATGAAGCATTTTGCAGGCGATCAGTACATCATAGTGATTTTGTGAAATGGTAAGACTTAATTACTGTAATTAAGTCATTTTTGGGGGGTTCTTGTACTTTTATGAGTAAGTATGTATTACACTATGTAATTTACTGAGTAGCCTATAATTTGAATTAATATCCAAACCTTTCATCTGTATATTTGAAGCCAATAAGACTATCAGATTGCAAATAGGCCTGTGAAAACCATGACACACGGATGAAAACAAACTCTGCCGCAGGCACAGGTTTCGGAGAGGTGACTGTGAACACTGATCAGAACAGGGCAGGAGCTGGGAGTAATTTACACTGAAGATTTGGAGATATTGAAACCTCATTCAATTGAATGCAAACACATTAAACATCAATAGTTAAAAAGTATAATACTCTGAGTAGTTTTCGGGAAGAATACTTTTTACTTCAAAGGGGTAGTCCACCCAAGAAAAAAAATGAAAATTCAGTCATTAGTTGACTTGAAAGACGTCATTTACATTATGTTTTTAGCCTAAATCTTCACTGTAGATCCTTAGCTTGTTCAGTCTTTTTTTTTTCTGCTTGAAAACTGGCCACCATTCACTTGTTTGGGATACTCCTCAACACTGTCTCCTGTGAAACTCCAGCAGTATTTTGTGGACTGAAAAACTAAATCCAACCTTCAGCCGACATGAGGGTGAGTAGATAATGACTAAACTTTCATTTTTGGATGAACTATCCCTTTAAATGGACACTTCATCCCAAAATCAAAATACACATTTTCTCTCTTACTGTAGTGCTATTTATCCATCCAGACAGTTTTGGTGTGAGTTGCAGTTTTGGAGATATTGGCTGTAGAGTTGTCTGCCTTCTCTCCAATATAATGAGACTAAATGGGACCACCTGGTTACTCTAGTAGATATTACTGCAGAAAGAAAATACAGTAGTTCCCACATGAAACTGCTCACAACAAGGTCCATGCATTACATTGAGTAACCGGGTCATTATTTCTGGAAGGAGACACTGAACAAAACAATCTTGGTAGAGATATAGTACAGATGAGAGGAAAAACATGCATTTTGGATTTTAGGCGCTGAATGTTCCTTTAAACATTTTAACACCAATAGTTTTACCATTTTTGATGTACATTTCTGTACACAGCTGGAGATGCAGAGAATATTTTTGCTGCTCTGTACTAGTGATGTCTTTTTTAAAAAGACTGCTAAATGTTGTGATGAGCGCAGCCACACATTCATTCACACTTCATTTCATTTGCAGCCAACCACACCCAAACAATCCACATTAGAGTTTGATTCGTAATCTTGTTAATTTGCTTTTATCCTCACACTGTTTAAATGGGGTTGCATGCATTATCTCACCGTGGAGTTAAACAGGCTCTTTTCTGTCATGTTAACCATCTTTGTCTTTGACTTACTGTGGTTGTTGGGGGCGGGTCTCTTCCTGGTTGAGCAAAAGGTGTGTCTGAGGGCTGAGGACTCTTAAAGCCTAAAACACCGATCAACATATTTAAGCATTTTATGATTTTATGACCAAACAAGCAATCGATTAATTGAGAAAATGATTAACTGATAATGAACATAATGAGAGTAGTTCTACAAAGATGTTTTCCTCTGAGGAAGTCTGAGGAACCTGATGTTTTGGCCAGGACATCTTTGCAGCAGGACAATAAGATATTTTGAGACACATTTTGGCAAATATTGTGCCTCCTGCGATATGAAAATTGCAGTAGACCATATTGTGATTTTGATAGAATTTTGAGTAATTGTTCAGACTTAATTAACTGTGTGAATTATATTTGAGTGTTCATATTAGAGGCTGACCCTCTTTACTTAACTTTTCTAGCCAACCCAAACATCATTGCCATCTCCAACATGGAGGTAAAATGGCCCGGCTCAGTTCATCACTCGGGCCTCTTCTCTTTAGCAGCTGTCACAAGGTAAGGGCTGTTTTCCATGACAATGAAATGGGCAGGGTTATTGGAGAGATTAATTTTGATTAGCATTTTATCCCAATCCTTACTGATTACTGATTCAAGATTCAGTAATTAAGTCTTTGAGTTAATTTGCTAAAAAATATATTTACATTTACCACTTTCATTCGGTTATTATTCACGTTTAAATGTTTTAAACGGCAGCATTTCAAAGAAGAATTGAAATAATTTGCTGTAGGTGCCCTTTATGGTGCTCACTCATTCCTTCTAACTTTTGAGTGGTTAGTTCAGTCACATGTGAGACGAAACCAAGTGTGGAGGACAGTAAATGAAAGTTGTCTTTGTCCTGCTTTTTCTTCGTAATAAGAGTAATCCAACCAGCACACATCAAACACTCATGTTACTGCATCAAATGTTTTTGAGTGTTAATGTTAAAAGTGACAAATGGAGGTTAACTGACCCCTTTTACTTTTGTAGTTTTCTCAAATGTTACTGGGGCTCTGGACTGAACCCATAAAGCCTTTGTCCAGTCTGCACAAGCCAGACTTCATCATTCCTCTCATGTCTTGTGTCATTTGCTTCCTTTGAAATGTAGTTTTAAGCGTGTGTATCTTGTTTAGACCGGGCAATGTAAAAATGCATGCTCCACCATTTCCTGTAGTCCACAATGTAATAAATGTACTGTTTAAATCAGTTTGACCAAACCTCATCTTTGATATATTGTCCGTCTTCTTTCTACTTCTGATTTCTTTCATTTCTCCTTCTTTCCTTTGAATGCAGTTGTAGCATTGGCCCTCATTTCCTCTATCTCATTCTTCTGTGGATGAATATCATGTCAGTATTTGAAATTGTTGGGGAAGGAAAAAAAAAAAAAAAAGCTTGAAAGGTTGAAACTCGGTGTCTAAAAGCTTGAAATCTAATAAAACCAGTTTTGCAAGGTTGAAACCAACTTTTGAAGGCTTGTATACTGTTTAGCTAGGCTGGGGGAAAAAAAATCAAAACTCTGCAAACATTTATGTATTATGCGGTTCTCTTCTTCACAGCTGCAGCCAGTGTTTCTCAAACACACTTTGTTCAAAAATTTATCACTGTTCTCTCAGTGTATTTTGTTTTCCAGGTTTGAAACCTTGAAAAACTGATGTGCATATTTTTGGGAGGAAAAAAAGTTTCTGGTCTGAAACAGATGTTATAAGGGAACAACTGTTGCCTTGCATTGATATGTTACTGCTAATGCAAACCAAATATTTCCTACTGCTGCAGCTTTAAAAGCATTTAACTGGTGAAACAAGACTTGACTTAATTACTTAATTCAAAATGTTCACAGGAAATGTAATGGTTTTGTCAGTAAGCTTTGGATCACTTTGAAATATTGCAGGCAGCAAGGGAGTCAGTCAGGAGCAGCCACAGTGAGCTGTTAGATAAAGAGTTGCAGGTGACAGGTTGCATGGCTCACACACGCTGCACACAACTTCTCTCAGCCATGTAACCAACTCCTTTCAGTGTACCCTGCTGTTCACAGACTCATGACATTAGGTTTGGGGTCACCAGGAGGGGAGGCCCCTTGTGGGCCTTTTCCATTGGCCACACAGAGCCAAACAGTACCACGCCCAGTTGCATTTCCATTATCACTTCCTTTGGCCGAGCCGCACCCGAGATGGAGCAACTCTGGAGTGGGGCCAAGGGGTGGGGCTGCGGTGACGTATACTCAGCTCGTGTGTGTGCAGGAGAGCAGAGAGAAAGACGTTTCTTAAAATCTCTGTAAGTTCAGCTCTCAGTACTTTTGTTGTCTCTAACAGAGTCTGCAGAGTCACCCCCCTCAGTGAAAACATATCCTGTTTGTGCTGCTTCATAATAAAAGTGTTTAAATAACAAAACAACATGGGACTTTAATTGTGAAGAACTTAATGAAACGGTGTGTTCATCCCAGAGATGTATATGACTGGTTTATCTGCCGCTTTACAGCCACTCGACTCAAGCCTCCTCAAGCTTGTCTTCAGGTGTAAGACACACCTTCAAGTGGGTAGCCCTGTAGTGATGGAAATGCAAACCATGCATGGAAAAGGGCCATGTGTGGTGCCTATCCATAATGGCAGACTAGTGAGGTACATATTTTCAAAACTTATTGGCCAATTAGCTGTATTATTTATGCCAAGTGCACAGATATTCTTGAGAGCAGTGGATTGTTTTGTAACTTTATGAGCAAAAGGCTCTGACACACCCACCACCTCAGAAACCACCGGCAAAGGAGAAGAGGGTGAGGCTAAAAGAGTTAACATTGGCTGTAGCAGGTAAATGAGAGAAGACCCCAAAATATCCAAGGACAATAAATGATCTATTTAAATATTAAATGCAATATATGTAGTAGGGTCTGTACTTGCTCTCTCTATCAGCTAACAGGCCCCCGGCCTAAACTACGATGAAGACCATTTTGAATTTACTGTGCCATTTTAGCACACTTTTGCAAGTTTCCGGGCATTGTATTTTATCAACTCCTCCTAGACTATTGATCAGGTTGACTTCAAAATCAGTGTCTGAAATCTAGACACCTTTCAATTAAAAGTTATAAAAGATTCTGTCTTTGTTGAACAGCGTTTCCGTGACGTGCCCTGAAATTTCAGTGTTTCACCATAAAACGGGAAGCTGCTGTAACTTCAGTGCGCATCGTCCAACCTGCCCCAAATTTCACATTTGATCAGAGTCCTGGCCTGAAGACATGTACTTGGCTTGGCTTGGATTTTTGAGGATTTGTAGCATTTATTCACCAGCAAACAGCCTAAACTGCACATCACTGCTATGGTCACTCTGTCTCTGTGTTTCTTGTTTTAACCTCACACTTGTGTGGCTACGTTAGCAGGAGGGGATGCCGAAAAAGAAAAAGACTGCCATGCAGAGGAAAAGTTGAACCAGAGTCAACTTTTGGAGAAACACAGCACTCCCAGCTGTGTCCTCGCTTGGTTTATTTTGTGTCCCCAGCTTTGACATTTGTATCTGGCTGCAGTTTATGCTGCAAAATAGCGACACAAGAAGCAGGGCACATACTGAATGGGGAGAGAGTTCACTGAGTCAGAGAAAAGAAATGTTATTCTCTGATTGTTTCACAGTGGTTATGTTCTAAGCACAACTAAACACCCCCCACTCCCCCCGCAAGACCCTGCGGCTGATTGTTGCAACCCCTGACTCTGTCTGAGCGAAGTGACATTACATAAATACCAATAACAGTACAATTTGACCAGGAACTTTTCAATACTGTAATACTTTCAATACAGTACTGACCAATCAGTTCCAAATTTATACCATAGGAATACTTGATACCCATCCCTAAATGTTGGTGCCAACAACATTTGTATTTTCATGGATTTTTTTTTCAGCAAACTTATCTGGAAACCTCATATAAAGTGGTGTATTCTCTCTCTAAATATCTGAGCAATCAATGCTGTGCAAACTGCCCATTTTATTACTGTATTTAAGGTTTTACCTACTTTATCTAACTTTGATGAATGGAATTATGCCTAGGCAGTGTGTTTGAATGTTTCTAGTGTAATACAGTTTATCTCATGAATCAAATTTTCTGGCAGCAGATATTTTCAAACCCAGAGAGGCCACTTGAACAAAAAGTACAGGCTTTGTAGAATTTTTTTTTTTTAACAAGCCATTGAAAAGTGGCATTTGGAAGTGAGTTTTCCATTTCTGAGATGCCAAATTTTTTTTAAGGATTTTTAAAGTTTTGTTCCCTGGCAGCACATACTTGCACTACATTCCTCCATGGCTGGAAATATGAACTCGCTATTCAGGAAAGAAGCCCCTCTCAAAGAGTTCGGTTCCAGAGCCGGCGCTGTGTGCAGAGGTAAGCCCAACTATATCTAATTTGTATTGCTCCACCTCCCACACCAGCTCTAGCGCTGACGTTCCACATCCCCATCACCACTCTGTCCTGCTAGGTGATGGAGCACCTAGCTTTCTCACCTACATAGCACCCGACCCCCGTGGCTGCCCCTGCGGGCGGTGGCTCTGTGTTGTTAAGGGAACCCCAGTTTCTTGCATCCACGCAAGGTTCCCAAGCTCTCGTTTGGCTGAATCGTCACACAGTGTTTGAATCACTCTTAGTCTAGCCCCTCCACTGAGACCAGTTTGCCCTGGGAGACCATACCATGGCCTGATGCCCCCGACAACACAGCTCCCAGGATCACAGGGACATGTAATCCCTTCCATCATGTTAAGGTAGCCATTCTTCCTGGAGGAGTGTAAAAGACACTTTGAAATCTGATTTGAATCACATTTCAAACCTCCTCCAAAAGTGGCTTGGATTCAACATGCAAACATCAAATTTTCTGGGTCATTTTTGCTGTCCAGACTTTCGGGAATAAATCTGGTTATGCCAAAAATAGATATGTAGTGGTGGCAGTCTGGACAGGGCTGTGTGTGACTTTTGCTGGTCTGCCTCTTGTTGTTCAGTAGTCCCTGGAGTCCATTCTTTTACTTGGCCTGCAGTTTTCTTCAATTTAGTTTCATGTTAACATTTTCTTGTTTTCTCTGCGGGTCTGAGGTTGGCAGTGCAGGCTGACCTTACCCAAGCTACAGTTAGTAGGTTCATTGGTGTGTCTTTTTAACATCTTGTTTCTTGTTCTTGGATTTTGAAGGTAGGGTTCCTTTTTTCTTATGCAATTTGAAACATGTTTTTTTTTTTGAATGGCAAAAGGTTTAAGGTGTCAGTAAGCCTCAACCACATTGCTTGTCAGTGTGTGAACCCCTGACCCCCAAAGTGTTTCCAACACTGAGAATTTGAAAAGCACGCCCACTTCATGCAGCAATCGGCCAGGTTGGGAAGGTAAGAAAGAGAGATGGGTTTGACTTCTCTTTTTCAACTTCAACTACTTCCTTCTGCTTTTCGTGCGAACAAGCAGCTGCAACACTATGAATGCCTTAAGAGAAAAGATGGTCTGAAAGTGAGTGATGTTATCCCTCTCTGAATGATTATCGTATCTCGCCCCACTCGTTGATGGCAGACTTTGTACCGTGCATTCGGATGTGGTCATTTGGGACGCATAAAAATGCAAGTGGTTCATTTTGAGCATACTGACACCTTTAAACAAACAGGCCAACACATACAGAACAGGTGACAGACAGGAACAGAATAAGTACAGCGTACCAGTATAGTATATTTTATTTGTTACTTTTATTTTGAACAAGTTTGTTATTGTAGCTTTTAATCAGTGTCCCTTTAGAATTTCACCATTATACGGTGAATGCACCGAGTTGAATAAGAACAAGTCCCTCAACAACCTTTAAGCTTTTAACCCATTCTGAATATAAAGCTGTTCTACACTCATAAATAATGCAGGATGTGTAAAGCAGATGCATTACGTAGCGCTCTATTGTTCAGACACTCTGTTTAATGAATAGGCGTCGCTAAGAGCCATTACCTGAAAGCAAAGCCTTCCCCGATGTCTTCTCCTCCCCTGTGCATTAGTTGACCAGAGTTGTTGTGCTGGGAAGGCAGGGGCTCTGGCCTGGTTCTGACAGTCTAATGTTCATGCTCAGTAAATTGTGTTGGAATTGCTCCCCTGGGAGACATGAACGTGACAATGGTCTGTGGGCTATAAGTACTCGTTCATAGACAATATTGTGAGTCTGCTTGCCCTTTTCCTTTGAATAAGGAATTAATTATTCATCCGCCAATGGGAGATAAAGAGTGCGGAGGAGAGAAGAGGAGGTGTTTTGGTACACAATAGATTCTGAAAATCTTTTTTAGGTGTCAGTAAAGCTGAAATTAAGGTGTCAGGATAAATGGGAACAGTAGAAAAAGACAGAGGAGCATCTTTATGCTAAATGAAAATGTCCTTGTATTGCTGACTAGATCAAAGCCAGCCACGGAAATTAAAAATGCTGAGTGTAAGCATTCATGCCATCATTCCCCTGTTTCCTTCAATAATCAGACCCAGATCAGTCCTCCTGTCACCTGTTGGCTGGTTACCACATGATTTATTTCACCAGAAGCCTGACAAAACCGAGAAAGCCTTCATTTTTTTTTCTATTTGGCTACAGTACCACAGAGCCATTTGAGTCCAGGAGTCAGACTGTAGGACCATTTATCTCTCTAAATCTGAACACTATCAAAACACATCATTCCCATGCAGTGACAGCAATGCTCAGAGAGCACATGCTGAAACTTTAAAATCATCCCAATTTAATTTAAAATGCACTTTACTTATCAAGTACCAATTAAAATGCCCGTCGTGTGGTGTTGTGGTAATTGTGTCAGGATAGAGGAGGCAAGATTTCATTGTTTCCTGCCTTTGCTTCCCAAAGCGAGATATGAGATTATTTGAGTTTATAAATGTTAGGCTACCTTATCTCACCTGCAGTCAGAAACAACCTTTTATTTCACTGGGACCTATTCCAGCAGAATTTAGCCCTATATTCATTTTGCCATAGAAAAAATGGATAAAATTCATATAATACCATAGAGTTTGCAACGTTGTTGTTTGAGCAGCTTGCATAGATTTGCTCGGTTTGGTTGCTCATGCTATTCTCCACCAACTCCTGAGGGAAATCTCTAGCAAGTCACTAATGTTGTCTTTTGCAATTAGCCATTTGAAGTTGAACAGGTGAGCTAGAGCTAAAGTAAGACCAAAACAGTAAAGTCACAGGCCACAATATCAAAACAATTAGCCGAAGCACGCTAAAACAGAACTGCAGAGGCCAAAAATAATTACTGTACCAAGGTTGACAGCTTGTGGATGGTAGATTATTGTTTTCACCTTGTGAGCTTGTCTGTGTGTCTTCATGGTGAAATGTGGCCCTGAAGACACCTGCTAGTGGGAACCACCACAGAAGCAGTTTTGAATACTTTGCCAGGTGCTGTGGACAGATTTTGTCAACACGATAGCATCACAACAAGGTATCAAACACACATACACATATATACACTCAGGAAGTAATTCCATGGAGCATTTTTTTTATTATTTGCGACAGGCTGAATGCAAACAGCAGCGGTAAGATGATAATATTGTAATATCTTCAAATAAAAAGTTTGACAACATCAACTTTGACTATGTTTGTGCACGAGAGTCCTCCCTTGTCCTGCCGGAGTCTTGTGTGATACATCCTGTCAGCTCGGCACACACTCTGTCCGTCAAATACAACACCTTTTTAACCCTTCCAGGATGTTGTGGGGCAGGTCTCTCTGAGGGGGCACAAACAGTCTCTGATTTCCCATTGCTCAGCCAACCTGGATCCCATTTCATACATTTAACTTTCCTGGCTAAGAGCAGCCTCAAGTCCAAGCTGGGTTAGCAAGACTCTTGTCCCCACTCACCTCCACTCCTCCTGCGGTGGTCTGCAGTGGTGCATCTGGCTGATCTGGCTGGGTGGTCGAGAGATCCTCTCAAGGTCTGCTGGTCTGTAATCCAAATGCCACACTTCCTCTTCCAATGCCTACTAGTGTATTTTTGTCACAGGTAATAAGTGTTTCAGCAATAAAGCCAAAAAATAACAGACAGGAAGAAAAAAGTAGCAAAAGTTGAAGGAAGTACCGGCTGCAGCATCTACATGTACCAATGTTGCCATGGACCGACCCTGCAACAGGCCTTCACAAAACCTTACAGGTTTGTGTGAAGGCTGAGTTAAAAAAACAAGTCTGATCCATAAGTGCTGAGTACTTTATGTCTGAGTACTGTAATAATGTAGTAATGACTGCTGAGTACTCACAGAATGGTAATATGCTGCCAGGCGTCATGGCCAGTTTGATCACATCACTAGATGCTCTCTACTTCTCTGTGGGTTTGTCACCAAAAGCAACACATTTGCACATGATGATTTTCCCCATTTTTTGATGATAATAATATAGAAGACCGGCACTCACTATTGGAGCAAACTATTGCTGAGATCACAACCTAATAACTGATCACAAACTGATCATACATGAATGAAAATGCTTTCCCTTAATTAACAGAAATTTGCCACAATGATGAACACAACCTTGACTTGTTTGATCTTCGCCCCCTCACGGGAGCTCCTCTGTTCCAGTGCTCCCTGGGCAACAGTTAGTGCAGCAGCAGGTCATTTCTTGCAGAAACAGGAAGAAGCGAGTCGCCAACAGCGCCATCCTGGAACACTGGGAACCGGTTGTTGCAGCAAAGGAGGGGCAGCTGGCTATGTGGGTGGCAGGATATCAGATGTAGGATCATTGAGACCAGGGGAGGTGAAGAAGGATAGACAAGACAAGGCTGAAGAGGAGGAGGAGGAGGAGGAGGAGGAGGAGGAGGTGGTGGCGGTGTGTGTGTGATGTGTGTGAGTGTGATAGTGGTGGTAGGGTTTCAGAGAAATTGCACGGAAAGGTGCAGGAGAGGACTATAAATACAAACCTGCTGCCAGCACAGTGGGCAACCTCCAGCCAGGTTGGAGTCGTTTCCATAGCAGTAAATGCCATTTATCTAATGTATTGGCCTATTACGACCTCTCCTTTATGTGTTCCTGCTGAGGGATCCCCTGCAGTCTCACAGCAGGGCCACCGACGCACAATTGATTGGGGAGTCGTTCTATTTCTGCAAGCAGACCCTCACTCATGCTTCTGCCTCCTGCTCTTCCTTTATACCACCCCTCCCTCTATCTGCCTATTCTTCTCCCTCCCTCTATCTATCTGTTTTCCTCCGCCTGCTCCTCTTTATCTCCCTGCCTGGCTCTCTCTGTCCCTTCGCCTTTTTCTGCTTCTGTCTCTTCACTCTCCGAGGACTTGCTACAGGCGCATTGTCAGGCCGCTCTTGCAAAAATCAATAATATCATTCTAATTCAAACTGATATCAAAAGGCACAGGGCCAGCAAACCATTTCTCTGTAGACTTATCATAAGCCCATGTTTTTCCACGCCGTTTATTTTCTGCCGTTTGGTCCCTTCGATCTCCTCTTTAGAGGGCTCCTCTGGGCTTCACTCGCCCAGCATGTCTGAGCAGAGTTTAGATGTTACATTTGACGCTGACAAATTTGGCAGAGTAGCCGTGAGTATCCATGAGCTCCCCGTTTATGAGATATCCGTTTCTGTGATAAGTACCCCAGATATTGGCATACAACAGCACTTCTGCAACAACACAGGGAGAAGCCTGCCTTAAACGTAATTTTAATCTTTCATAAGCTAGGCCAAGAGTAAAACAAGTAATTATGAATTCTCAGAAGCCCAATTTCTTAAGAACAATGCAGGGGGGATGGGAAGCATAATGCAGGGGTGCATTAAGCACTCATGTTTATTCCATTTTAAGTCAGCCACTATCACTGTCTTAATGTAATTATTGCAAATCACCAATCTCTTTCCCCCCCTCTGGCTATACCAAACCTCTAATGTTATTCCACACTCCCCCTAAAAATGCATATCAGCATGTTTTGTCCAATCGCAGAGTCATTTGTGAGGCTAAAATGCAGTCCGGTCATAAGAGGAGATGTTTAAGGCTCTCTCTGTTACAGTTCAATATTAATGAGATAATTTGATCAAGTTAGCACCAATGCAGACATTTTGTGGTTGGATAATTCACAGTCAATATGGCTTGTAGTTAGTTTACCAGAAGCCTTTTTGGAAATGCAGTAAGCTGTTAGATAGTTGTAATGGGCGACTCAGCAAAACAGCACTCTTAATGACTTATTATTGTGTTAGATGTCAAACATTTCTTCCTCTGAAAGCATTTAAAGTCTGCGTAAAGGAAAAACTGAGTTTTTCTTACCGAACACATTATACATGTTAGAAACTAGCTGCCAAAAACATGTGAAAAGACTGAGAATGTAGTAGTGAATTGTGGAGCTACACCGTTAAAACTGTCTAGCTTAACCATTTATGTGCTCAGGATTTTTTGAGCAGACCTGAAATATGCCTTGGTGGTCATGGTGCCATGGTCCCCCAATACTATATAACCCCCACAGACCGACTCAGTTCTCTCAGTCCAAATCAGTCCAGCAGTCACTTCAGCTCACTTCAGTTCCAACAACCCGGCACAGAAGAAAAAACATATGATCCTGTCACCGTCCTCTGGCTCTGTTGGCTCAAACGTGTCTGGACACGTCCAATAAAGATATTTGAAAGAGTGTCCATGTTGCAGGTTGTTTTCAGGTTGTAGTGGTGTTTGATACTGGAGACAGACATGATTTTGACATCTAATTTTATATACTTAGATTTTTTTTTAATCATTCAAATTTGGCTGGGTGGTCAACACATGTTTCTGTGCTGCGACAAACTCAGAACACACATTTATTGTTGCTTTACGTGATCTTTAAAAGGCAAAAAGTGCAAATGGACTGAGCCACATGTCTTTGAGTGTCATCCTTTTCTCAATGCAGTTTTCAGGCTGTTTTTATGAGAGGCACAAGTTTTATGTAAACCGCATTACTCAACCTGTTTCGAGATACTGTCCTGTATTTCTTCAAAGCTGCAAACTCTATTACAAGATGATTTGCAGTTAACTGCTGCAGTTATTTAAAGAGTAGTTGTAATGTTCACAGGCAGTCACATATAATTCATTTTATATGGGGTGGGCGCCGTCAGAGTGTGCCACCTATTTGTCATTGTTTATATGCACCAAGTCAGCCTGACAGTCGGTCAGTACCAGTTTGTCACACCGAGAGCACGTCAGGCTAGTCTGGTTGGATAAAGTGCCGCTGATAAAATCAAGATTAGATTTTGGCATGGACTGCATCTGGGGATAATAAACACTTTGTTCACCACAATTGGAGAAGAAAACTACCACCAGTCCCAGTGCTGGTGGCTGGATTGCTGATTAATGATTGACTGCTGACAGGCTCACTTGTGTGAACCAGGCTTTAAACTGATATAATGATACAAAAATAACAAAAAAGACAAATTTCCACCCCGGTGGACAATAAAGATTTATCCTATTCTATTCTATTCTATTCTATTCTAAATATAACTATTTGCATGCATTGTTAGAAGAAGCAGTAATCAGATTCCTCCTCTCTCTCTATATATACTGTATATATGTATATATATGTACATATGTATATATATACAGTATATATATATATATATATATATATATATATATATATATATATACTACCAGATTTGAACTAAGACTCTCTTTTTAAGTGAGTTAGAGCTATGAGTCTGCAGCCTTTTTGTTGGAACATTTGGACTGACGCTGCAGTGAGAGGACAGGCTGTGTAGCGAGACTGCACAGCTTTTCCTGACAGTGAGCTCGTGTCTGGATTTTACAAATGCTCTACTGTCCAGCTCTACAAAATGACTGATTTGGATTTATTTATCAGTTTTAGTCAGACTTTGTGTTTAATTATTTTGGATTCAAAGGCACACTGCTACAAGCAATGATCTCTACTATTATACCACCACGCCAAGTCAGCCCTTTTACATAGATTTCTGCTGTGGTTTGGTTGAGCTTTACTATTATACTACTAACATCTTAACAACTACATAAGATGATCAAGGTGTAACTTTTCCACCCTAAAAAGGGCAACAGAGCTAATGCGAAGGTCAGGCAGAGCTCAGTCTGTACACACCTACACTGTCCGCAGAGGTCTAATCAGACACAATAATTAAATGAGCTGTGTGAGTGGACCATAGGTGCAGAGGGTCTTTAAGAAAAACTAGGTTTCTCATTTACATCAGATTACTGCCAAAAGCCAATTACAGGCAGGTTACTTAAGTCCATGTAAACACAGTGAACGAAGCAGTGTTCTTGTCACGAAGCCAACATAAATAAAATAAAGGGCTAGATCAATCTTTTTTTTCCCCCAAAAACACAGATAAAAATTGCAGAGATTGAGAAAGTTGCTCACCTTAAAGCTAAAAAAGAGGCGAGTCAGTTGTGCAGCATCACTATGACAGTAGAAAACCTTGCATTGATGGCCAGAAACATCGCAGTACGGACAGAACATTTGATGAGTTGGGTGTACAGTTGGCATTTAAACTGATCTTTAGTCTGAGAAAGTCATGACTGGGTTGATACCAACCTACAGTGATGACATTAATAGTTAAAATACTTTTCTTTACTGTATCTGGGATCTTAAAAGTTGTGCAGTGTAAATTCAAGATTCATAGTTGGCCCTATTGGTTTTCACCATTTTTAGTGGTAAAAATATATTTCTTTATCTATAGCCACCTTGTGTCCATTATTCTGAAACCCAAAATTTCAAAAAATGTCCCACTGCACCGAATGTACACTTCTGACAGCCGGTTATCCCGAAAACATTGATTTGAGCGCCATTTCTCTAAGAATACACACTCTCCCTGCAGTTGTTGCTTCAGGCGTCTTTTGGTAACTGTCCGTGGTGCTGAATCAGCAGGAGTTTTCCCTTCAATATGCTATCTTTCCAGACAAGAAGACAAATTACCAGTGTCAAAATTAAATCAGTGGCACAACCTTATTTGGTGCATGCCCCCACGTAGGCTGAGCAAAAAGTCAGTTGGAGCCATCTCAATAGCCTATCCAAAGTCTTTTTTATCATCTTGGCCGTTACAGCATACTAACCTAGCCCTGAGAATTACTGTGTAGTGTGTACTTTTGGAGCAATGGGCATTTGTTTTCAGAATAATGGGCTGTGGGACAAATGGACTTTTGATCCAATTGAACATTTTTTGGACTACTGTGCTTTTGGAATAATGGGCCATCAGAACAATGGGGGGTTCCCACCCTCTAGAGATGGGTGGGTAGATCCACAACTCATGGATCCAGTGTTTTGACCCTCGAATCGGCAGTTTCAAGTCAACTTACTAGAAAATAACATGGGCTCTGGTTCAACTCTCACCTTCTCTTACCCTCTCTCTGTCTGGACAGACAGAATGCCGGCTGTGAGTGGTGCGAACAGAAACCAGTGCATCCAGCCCGCGCTTTCAGCTCAACTGGCTAGCGCATCTTAACAGGTTAAATTATGAAACTGTGGACTCAGTTATTTTCTATACAGCCAAACACTATAGGCTAAAAAAACAACAATATCAATCTACATGTGTTACTATTTTGTTAAAAAATTCATTGTTAGACAGATTTCATGTCTTTAATGGAAGGTTACTTGCTTTGCTGATTTCTTAACAATAAACATTTATATCAATTTTTGGTTCATATAGTAGCCTAGATCTTCCCACTACTGTTCACAGGGGGAGAAACGGCGCACTCTGACAACTTCTCTGCTCCCAGCAGCAGGATCAGCCCTGCAGAATGTACCACAGTGTGTTCCTGACAATTATGCTGCTATACTGTATAAAGTCTGTGACTTCTGGGTCCAGTTGGGTTCGGGCAGGGCAGATTGGCTCTGATAACGGTTCGGGTGGTGGGCGGTCTTCACTGACCCGTGCATCACAACCACCTACCCAGCATCATGCGGTCAAGATCCTGATTCTTCTTCTTTATCTGGGATTGTGTACTAAGAGAAAAGGCAACGTGAATAATGTAAAGATGACCTTAATGACGTTGTAGCAGGTCTTTTCTTTTGAGTGTTTAATATTTAAGGCCTATACAGTAGGTTCATGCGTCTTAACCTAAGACACTATATCAACTGCATCCTATGAAGGGAATCTGACCACACTGGGAAGCTGTTTGGTAGTTACATGTTTCTTTCTGTTTATTTTTCATTGAATTACCTTGAAATGAACTCATTGATGCAAAAGTTAGAAGCAAAGCAGTAGTTGCCAACTATTAGTAAAGAAATAGCTTTTTTAAATGTCAAAATAAAGTGTTTATTTCCATTTCCACCTTGTTTGATGGAGTCGCGGAGCTGCCTGAGAGTAGTGAATTATCGGTCCACTCCGTCAATGTGACTCTTTCTTCATACTGATGCATCAAAGAGTCACAGCATGTTTCAGGAACATTTAAGTTTGAGCTGTAGCCACCGTTAATTATTCCTGACAGTAATCACAGCAAGTTCATATGTTAATGACGTTCCTGTTTTTCCTCAAACACCGCCATTAGTTTTGACTGAGAGACGAAGATCGGCTTTTCTGAATAGAAAGCGACCCGCGCAGACCATCACTCCTCCCGTAGATGACCCTTAGAAAACAGCCAGACAGCTTTTTTATCTATTGTGTTACTTTTAAATCATTATTTCCCGGTTTTCTTAGACATATTTTCTCTTTATATTCCAGGATAATTGGCGACCTGTTTTTAATTTGCATCAAGTCTCTACGGGGCCCCTCTGGGAACAGACAGGTTCTTGGTTTTTGATTTAAATTTTTTTTTTCCCCGACTACTCACATTCCAGACACTTTCTGTGAAAAACAGTCAATTTACTAATCTACACGGAGGAATGTAACAATCACTTCTACTTCAAAATGAGAGTGAATGTCTGCTGAAAACCTTGCTTTGCATGTTAAAAGCACTGGAAGCGTTTTTCTTATTGGTCCCATCAAATGGGAGACTCAGATGAAGGATGATTGGTCTAATTAGACTCAATATTATAACCTCTAAAATCTCATGTGGTGTATGAGTGCCGATATTCTCACAGGTGTAAAATAAAGAAACAGTGATTCCGTCCCTACAGTATATGCAGATATGAGGTACCTGTAAGGAGGAGGCATGATTAATAACTTGTTTACTTCTGAGTAAACTGAGTAAATGCTCCTTCACCTCGCATTTAACCTTTTATTCCAACCTCCATTTAGCTTCATTTAAATAAAATCTCTGCGCATGTCTTTAAAATGATTTATACTGATGGTATTCTGAGTTGCACATTGAGATACACTGTATTTACAACATCATTGTCCAGCTGTCAGTGAGTCACATATACTAAACCATTATAATTATTACATCCTCAACCAATAGTAAGCCACTCCCCTGCATTTGCAAGCCTTTTGATGTCCAAGACAAGTCTCAGGTCTTTTGGACCAAGTCCAAGTCATGTCTCAAGACATGATTTTGAAACCAAACAGCATTTTTTTTCTGGTCTATCAGTGCTAGTATGAAAATTACAACAGCACCATGCATTTAAAACCACAGTATATAAGTTCAATAACAAAAGAGTTTGTTGAGTTTGATGATGTCATGAGGTAGCGTGGGATCATGTTGTCTTCGCTGTTAAACATCCACCGTTGTCGATGAAAATATATCGAACATGATTCCAGCAGTAATCATGTTCTGGGGATGAGGTAATGTATTAAAGTTTTACTCATGTTACATTTAGTCACATCAACACACTGACTTCCTTCATCAGTGTCTGACATATCCTGTGTTTTCCCAAGAGTTAGAGCAACTTGCAGCTAGCAGGAAACGCACCGCTACCTTGAATAAATTATGGATTTCTACTGGGTCAACCACTGGAAACATTTGGGATAATGTAAGTACGCTACTCAAAAACATATATAACATATATCTATCATTTTTAGACAGTTCACTGCAGAATCATTACAGATTATAGCTTTAGTGTTCATTTGCAAGTGATGAATCATCACTTAAATGTGTCAGAGTTTAATGAAAACACTTGAAATGAAGGTGCAACTGTGCAAATAGCCCCATGATGAGTTTCTGTCTGTTTGGAACAGTGTGTTTCTCTACATCAGTGCTCTTGGGTTTGATCTTGAATATATTTCTGATTGATCACATTAAAATGTGACTATGCTGCCTAATTATTAACACTTCAGGTTTTCAGCAAAGGCTGATGATGAATAGGCAGTGTAGTGCATCAGGAATCAGACTTGAAAAAGCTCCTGTAGTGGGGAAAAAAATAAGCATTATTGAAAGTTAAGCTGAAGTAGCAGCTGTTGTCGGTATTATTCAACAGTCATCAGCCTAATTTTTGGCTCAATAGACTGTCTGTGTTTAATAATATAACTGATGAGCTCATTTTATTAACTATTCAGTACTAATTTAGTTAAAAATTTAAGGTCGTTAATGCAGTGGTCACATTTCATGTTGAAACAACCTTTTATTTTTTGCAGTGTAATGCAGAGTGCTGCCCGTGATGATAATGTGCCGAATGCACACAACTGAACCGATGACCTGAAGGCATGGCATTCATTTTAAATGTCAACAAAGGGAGGGGGTCAACATTTGACTCCTATTTGCGTCCTGTGTCCTACCGACAGTTAATGCTGGTTTCTTTCCAGCGAGTCTCCTCATGTCCCTCATCCCTTCTCTCCACCTGCATACACCCAAGTAAACAAAACAGAGAAGCAAGCAAAAGAGCAAAAAAAAAAGGAAAGGAAAACAAAATAAGACAAAAAGAAAGAAAGAAAAGGGCAAAACTGGCCACACAATTATGGTGCGTAAATGAAGGCTCCCAGCCATAGAAGTCGACCTCCAATAATTCCAGAAAATGTGAGAGTCCATTATTGAAAAGTAAGAAAATAGTGGGGATGAGAGTTCTTGAAAAATATAGCCCCAGTCATTTTTTTCTCTTATGGTGGGAATTGTGATAAG
Source organism: Lutjanus campechanus (assembly GCA_027495735.1). NCBI lineage: Eukaryota > Metazoa > Chordata > Actinopteri > Lutjaniformes > Lutjanidae > Lutjanus > Lutjanus campechanus. Next base: position 1,843 of record JAJHUR010123578.1, on the reverse strand, counting down.
TGGTTCAGGAACAGCTAAAAACTTCATTCATTTGTTTTTCCAAAATAAAGGTCTACATTTCTTTGCAAACTGTGTTATGGTAAATAATATTCTGTATATTTTTAGATCTGAAACCTGGCATATCAATGATGGTCTCTTTTAACCATGACCATGATTGTTCCATTTCCTTAATCGGGTAAACATTATTTTATCCATGAAGGTCCTCTATCCTTAAAAAAAAAAGTCATTTTAGTGCCTAAATGTAACAGTGTTGTTAGATCAGAAAACATTTTTATTTTTGCAAAGCTAATTTGTACCAGCACTCACTGTACCAGATGCCAATAAGAAGCATCTGATTAGAAAAATGCAGACACATCCAGCTCCAGAGGGCAGCAAACTAATGACTTATTTGGGCATTTAATTTGGAGAACTTGTTGGTTAAGGCACAAAAATAACTTGGTTAAGATTAGGAAACAACTTCTGTCTAGGTTAGGCAAAGACTGACTGTTGACCAGTCTTTCTTGCTACTGGTCACTTTGCTTCTGTTACATCCTGATGTCCCACTTAAGGTCACGTTTTCCTTGTTTTCAGTTTTCTGTCAGTATTTTCTGTTTTATTTTGATATTCAACTTTGTCTCTCATTTCAGGTACTTTACTTTCTGTCCCTGTGTGTTTCCAACCTTTGTGATTACCTGCCCCGCCCTAATTGGTTTCACCTGTCCCTCATTACCCCTCCTCCCTTGTGTATTTAGTCCTTGTGCTGCCCTTTGTCTGTCCCCAATTTGTCTCAGTTACTTGAGTGTTTAGTTCTAGCCATGTTTCCTTGTGTTTTCTTTTGGATTTGACCTCATTTTTACATACGTCACTCTGCTTCAGCCTGCTGCTCACTGGGTACCTTAGTTTCCCTTTGGACTGATTACCTGCGCACCGAACTCTTTTTCATTAAAAGACCTTGTGTTTTTGAGTCCTGTGTCTGAGTCCTTTGTCTGTTGGCTCCAGTCTGATAGCTTCAGATAGATAAAGAGTTAATACTCGTAAAGCCCCAGAGGTCCTTATCAGATCGTTGTACACGTGGATCGTTTTAGGAATTTTAACAAACGATAAATACTGTCAGTCTTTCTTCTGAAGACAATCGCAACACATAACAGTCAGCACCATCCTGCACTCACAAATCCTGCTTCAAAACAAGTTGATATGCCCTGTTTTCACCTGTGTCTTGGGCAACACGATCACAAGTGGACAGCTCTAACTACATCAGTTCACACCTGGCATTAGAATGTGTCCTCACATGCATCACTTGTGATTGGATCTACACAGACACTAAAGTTCCACAATATGTCTTGGGTGCATTCACACCACTTGTAACCGGATCATGCATGTAAATGCCTGGTGTAAACAGGGCCTATGTGCCTAGAAGCTTTGTTTAACATGTACGGTGTTAAGTGTACTGAATATTTGCAGCTGAACACTGTCAAAGTAACATCACGTGTCAGTGACGTCAGTTTCTGCCCGTATTTCAACATCCACAGACCACTGGCTGTCTTTTACTTCTTATGGATAATTGTCACTTCTGATGGCACACATACACACCCTGTACTCTGCATCCACATGCATGGTGCCTGTTGGGATTATCTCTGCTTGCAGCCACCTCGCATCACTGTTAATACTAAGTTAAGCAAATGCATATTTCTTCCAAGCAATTCTCTTTCAGTTCATGAACGACAGCATTAGTTTGTCTGCATTTTGATGCTCTCTTCAGGCTGGGATTAAAGCGGGGGATTAGATGTTACATTCACTCGCTGTGACTTTAACTTCATTTTACCTTCAGGTTAAAATGAAGAGCTTCATCATGTGTTTTTTTTTT
>JAJHUR010123576.1:4045-15068 GCA_027495735.1 Lutjanus campechanus | reverse complement strand
TCTGCATTTCCACTGAATAGTATGTCCAGTCTGCTGAATGGAAATAAAAAGAAAGTTGGAGGCAAATGTTTCCAGTTTCAGGATTCCCAGCATGTGTCTGCTGGTTCTGTACCAACTACAAAAGAATTCACAGAGTCTGAGCCGAGTCTTTTCCAAGTTGCATTGGATTACGTCTGAGAGGATTTGATGAAAGATGAAACCGTCGGCTCTCCTCCAGGCCTCAGAGTGTAAAAGCAGCTCAGTGAAAGTGACAATAACCAGCAGTGGTGTGTGTGTGTGTACGCCTCCTTTTATGTGAGGGTGTAAATCTACGGCTGCTTCAATCTGTGCATGCACACGTGCAGAGGTGGGAAGAAACTGAGCACAAATACTGAGCATTTCTACTTAGTAGTACTTCATTTGTTTTTTTTTACAGGTATCTGTAGTTGATTTTTAGTTCTACTTTCTCCTCTTTACGTTTTCTGAACAGGAAGACGTAACAGGACAGAAACAATCTAAAAAGATGTGACAAGACAAAAACAACGTTTCAGTGGGAAAATTATATGTTGAACTTGTATTTTGTTCCTCATATTTGCTTCTCATGTTCTGTCAGGCACTAACTGGTTACTCATTCTTGGACACACAGCTGTTCTCCCTTCTTAAGAACATCTGATCACACGATCACATCCTGACTCTCCTTCGTCTCTTTACCCTATAAGGCAGATCTACATCAGTTCCTTTTATACTTTCTCTGTGACTGTGTACTGATGCTTTAAAGTTATATTAAAACACCACAAAGACAGTTTTGGTTTTGGTGTCTGTCGTTATTTTCAGATTTTCAAAAGGTGTAACAGAATGAAAACAACGTAAAAAGACGTAACAAGACGAGACAAACCTGAACTTTTTCACTTTTACTGCAGTAAAGAAACTGAATCAGTACTTTTACTTTTACCAGTCATTACTTCTACTCGAGTACAGGTTACGTGTACTTTTGTCACCTCTGTGCATGTGCGTGTGCATGTGTCAACACTAGTGCACGCCCACCCCGCCGCCCCCACAAACATGTTTCTGGTCTGTGTTTAATCACCACCAAGAGTGGTTGAGGCCCCTGCCAGTGCAGGAAATGGGGTTCAGTGTAATGTGAAGCATGTGAAGGTAATCACAGGAGAGCGCTCCACTGACAGGCTGATTGAGAGGAGGGTCTCTGCATCGTTTACTCATCCAAAATCTATTTACATGGACCTCCGCGCTCCGCTACAAATGTATTTATTTAGTCAGAGTTTGAGCAGCTCTTTCCGGTTCAGATGTATAGACGGAGTGTTTGATGTTAAACATTGTGGGGCCTCATTGTTTAGAGCGTCGGTCCAAACTGAAATCAGGCTTAAAGGACTGACCAGAGAGTGTTGGAGAGTCTTAAAGTTCTCTGGAGGTCGTCTGAAGGCCAATATCTGCTCTAAGGAGGCTCAGACAGGATGTTCTCATTCTGTGGTCAAGTTAGGCTCTAAGCTTTGACTTAGGAGGCAGAGGTGATCCTTCGGTCCACATTTCGACGTGTCCTTGGACATGACACTGAACCCCAGATTGTCCTGTTGGTGGTGAATGTGACATGTAGCTTTAAAAGCCGTTTTCATTGTCGATAGGCCAGAAAAACTTTCAAAATAAAGCTTGCTGAGAAACATTTCAGGTCACGGTCGCAGTTGGTTTGGTTTACGTACTAAAACTGCCTGGTTGGTCTGAGGAACAGATCGTGGTTTGGGTTAAAATAAGCACATTATGTACATAATGTGACTTTTAGCATCACACGGGACATGAACCCTGACCTCCTCCATCCACCCCACCTCCTTCGTACACAGACTTTCTCACTCTACATCACCTGACATGGATGCGTTTATGCGTTTGTGATCTGATTGGTCGAACCACATTAGTTTATTTGTTCATTAATGATCATAAACCTATAATTTGCACATTGTAGAGGATGAAAAATGACACTGTTTTTAAAAAAGTGGTCTAAATGTTAAACTTCAATAAAAAACTTTTACTTCTGAACCAATTCTGACGGCTTTTCACTCGTGACAACAGTTGTTTTTAATGAAAAATGCTCGCTGGGATGTTGCTGAAGGAGAACATTATGTTTTTGAGTTTCTTCTGTTGCTTTAACTGCAGCAAAGACATGCTCATGTTGTCCATTACCATTTTGTTTTAATAGTTTTTTTAAGCTTCAAATATCTTCCTGACCGTCATCGATCACCGTCTCTCATGCACAGTTCAGCCACCCTGCCACGTCTCTGCATGAGGGGAAATAATGAAACGGTGGATCAGGTCCAGAAGTTGTCAGAGCTGCAGTTTGGTTCTGAGTGCTCGTCTGTAGTCCGTCCAGGTTCGTCCTGCAGGAGGCCTGAAAATGGGCTGAACTGTAATCTGTGGAGACCATGCAGCAGGAGACGGTGGTGACGCAGCTTTCTTTCTTTCTTCCTTTCTTTCTTTGTCCTCTGTGTTGTTTGTCTCTCTGGGTGGAATGTCTGCGCGTTTGGAACCAAGACAAACCAGCTGACTGGCAGAGCTTCAGTGGGACTGAACCAGTTTGATCTTTTAAAGGGGCAGTAGGTCAAGTTTTTACTCTCTCATAAACAGGACGTTACATTTTTGTGGGACTTGAATTAACAAGTCATTGAGGCTAAAATCCACACTTGAAAACATGTTTGTCAGTGTAGTGGAACAATCGTCTCAAGTGCAGTTTTCTAACATTAGTGATGCTGCCAATCAAAGCTGCGGTTTCTTTGCTTTACAGGCCAACAGAGAGAACAGATCTCTGTTCAATTTCTTTTTCTAATTTTGCATTAAAGACATTCAAAACGATTTAGATGTGATACAAGCAACCAAGATCCAACTTTAGTCCCAAAGTAGTCCCTAAGTATTTGTACTTAGTTACTTCCCACTTCTACTGATAGATAACCGTTTAATGCTAATAGTTTTTAATTTAGAAAAAGTAAATAAAGATTTGCATTGAGACTAAACTCAAAAGTCGACTTTATGTTGACTGAAACATGACTAAAAGCTACGAACTGAATTAAAATCAGGTGTTAATTAACTCTGGTTTCAACATACTGTGACCGCCTACCACCCACATCCAGATATGGTTTATTGCATCAATTTTCCAAAAGCTGGAAACAATCAAGACTCTGTCGGATTCTTCTTACGGCTCAATTCTACAGAAAGTGATGAGGACAGAGGAGGAGCAGAGGAGAAACCAGGACTTCACAGGGATTTACCTGCACAGCTGGAACCAGCTGGACTCATCTGAGTACTTGGCTGGAATCCGTTTAACTACAGGCTTTAACAGAGATCAGAACAAAGGTGCTGATAAAAATTCACAGACAAGACAAACATATAAAAGAGGCCAATAACAATCAGAGCTCACAGCTGCTCTTACAGTGTTTGTCATCAGCTGTCAGCGGTGTAATCTCCTCACAGACCCTCCAAGAGGCAGATCTGCCCCGGAGGCCTTCCAGCACCCCAATTAGGTGTGACCCTGGACGAGGCAAAGATTACCGTGACCTCGACGCTTAGATCCACATCTTGAGAGCACATGTTTGAGCTGTCGAGCGTTTCGTCTCCGCACACTTCACGCTCCCGCTCCGTCTGATAATGAAGCACATCTGAGTTTGGAGGACACCGCTGTCAACATGCGTCTCCACCCATTACATCAGGCAACTTAAGATTCTGGATCAATAATTGGACAAATTTACTTCCACAGTCTTTTCTCACCCGATTCCTCATCTGAGGAGCCAAACTGTCAGCTGCCGATGAACAACATTCAACAACTTATTCCAACAGCATCAATCACCTGCATGCTGTGTTCACACCTGGTATTAACATGAGTCCTTGATGATGATCACAGGTGGACTCCTCCGAGTACGTCAGTCCACACATGCGTCTCCAGAAACGTCTCAGTGACCTTTTGTGATCAGATCTCAGCTGATCACACGTTACGCAAATAAACACAAGAGCCTTTCTATCAGTCAAAGTCCATTTCTGTCATTTATTTGTTCCTCTCCACACTAAACTCCTCTACCAGCCTACATGAGCCTCATGTTCTACCCACACTGTCAGCTGACGCTCTGTGGTGCGCTGGGATTCATGACTGACATGAACCTCTGATCCACAAGCTTTCCAAACCACTTCTGATGCACATGAGTGAAAAATGTCCGAAATCAAAGTCAGAAACTACAGAAACTGAATCACTGATCATCACTGGGCTGAAAACATGTCGAAAAAAAAAATACACAGCTTCAAAACCCTCAGCTGGAGGCTGTAACGTCCCTGTCAAACGCCAAGGACACCCAGGCTCTCCCAGGCTCCCCCGGGCCCCTGGATGAGGCCCCCGGTGCTTTACACTACAAAACAGCAGCGCTGTGGATATTCTAGCCTCCCCCGTGATTTACTGATGGTGACTGCAGTGTTTGAAAGGCAGATGTTTGTGCTCGGGGTAATCTAAACTGAGGAACTTGGTATTTCAACGTATAGAGTCCATGTTTGGAGCAGCGCTGATAGAAAACAGCCACGACTGCACTTCAGACCCTCAGGGGGGTTTAAAAAGAGCTCGACACGCCGAGACCGGCCTTCAAGGAGTTCAAGGAGAAGTACTGACAAGAAAATCTAAATTGATTTAATTAATTATGATTAATCCAGCTGAGTAAACAGAAGTGTCCTCTGGTCACAGCATGTGTGCAGCCACAGTGAGCCAGCAAAGAACAAACAAGGAGCTGAAACAACATCCAAAGTAAAGAAGAAGCAAACTGATCATTTAACAGCCTGGAAATTAAAATCTGACATTTGTGGATCAAACTCTGAACTCAGTCCCAGCATGTTTCAGGAGTAAATCTGTTAAAGGGATAGTTTGGATATTTTGAGGAGATGGTGGTCGTCTTTGTCAGGACAGGCTCAGCAGCAAACTGTACCTAAAAATATCAGTATCAGTTCAAGTGTCACTGTATTTAGAATATTTTAATCACTTTATCTTGCTGTCAAACAGAGTTTTCTAACAGGAAACAGCCGTTCTATAAGACAAATATCACTCTCTCTCCAAAGCAACCAAACTCCTTTAATTAACTGCCAACGATTCTGATAACTGATTAATCTGTTTGAGTAATTCTTTCATTTAAAAAAGTCAAAATTCTCTGATTTCAGCTTCTTAAATGTGAATATTTTCTGGTTTCTTTACTCCTCTCTGACAGTAAACTGAAGATCATTTGGGTTGTGGACAAAACAAGACATATGAGGATGTCATCTTGGACTTTAGGAAACACTGATCAATATTTTCACCATTTTATGGACTAAACAACTAATTGATTCATGGAGAAAACGATCATCAAACATGAAAATAATCGTTACAGGAAAGACTTGAAAAATAGGTTCAAACATGTGGAGCACACAGACGAATTATTTCTCAAATGAGAAGATTGTGACAGGATCAACTAATCGATTAATCAAGGAACTGATCCACAGATTAAACAACAATGAAAATAATTGTTAGTTGCAGTTAGTTACCGACTGACAACACATTTTTCCGATGTTCTTCCTGATGAGTTGAAACCTTCAGTGACAATCCAGTTTCCAGGAAGTATCACGTATCAGGGCTGCTCTTGACTAAAGCTACATCCTCTTTTTAAAATATTATTTCATGTAAGTGCTGATGTAAACAGGAAGCAGATTTTCTACCTCTGATGAAAAGTAGGCTTGGACAACAAGCTCAGCGACGCTTGTGATTCGTTATCTGTGATGAATTAGCTGGTAGTCATTAGATCAACATCAGATTTTTTCTCAGTCAGAGAAATTCAAAGTGTGCGTCCAGCATCACGCACGCTCCGCGCTCCTTCATGCCGTAAATGAAGGATGTCTTACCACCAAACCAGAGTTGGTGAGTGTTGGGACAGTGGAAAGACGAACCAAGACGTTTTTGGTGAGTTTTATTTACTTTCTGTAAAGTTTGAATGAAGCTGACGATGATGCAGAAGGATTCTGGTGAGTTTGGGGAGAGCGATTAACAGCTGTTTCTGATTTAATGAAACATATCTGACTGTACATACTGTATCGAGACGCCGCTGCAGCAACGGCGGCCTGTTAACTTCCCCCGATTCTTTGTCCAGCGCCGACACAGCGCTCTGATATGGGACCAGACGATGATGGCTGAGCAGACATATTAGTTAGCCAACATGCTGACAACCACATGTACTCTGATTATATTACAGTCACAACCAAACAAACAATTAAACGTGTGTGAGACAGAGAAGTGATTAGTTCAGAGACAAAACCAGCTGTTCACAACTGTTCACTGAGGACTGCCAACATGGCTGCCAGACCACATGAAAACCATCACCAGAGATCCAACCTCCATCCAGTTCAAGTGTCTGGCAGCTCTGTCCTGTTAACAGTGTGCAGGCAACTTTATTGCACTTAAGGTGGTTTTAAAACAGAGAAGGGATATTTATGGAGCTTGAAAAGAGAGCAGTGACAGCTTTTAAAAGGCAGAGACATAAAATAACAATTATCAGCTCAGATTCTCCTCCGATCAGAGCCAGAAGACCTGCTGTCCTCTCATTAGCAGCAACACTATCCTCTCATTCAGATTAATACAAGCCGGAGATCTGCTCAGTTCAACGTACTTTTGTTTTCCCAGAATTCACAGCGAGCACCTCTGGAGTTTCAGTTTAATCTGATGATGTTTGTCACCACAGAATAAGTTATGTTCTGTTCTTAATCCAGCGAGGGCTGAAAAAACCCCTCTGAGACACAGTAAGAGCAGAGAGGAATGACTTCATGTGGCCTCACAGGTTCCTGCTGCCAGAAACACCAGCAGCGCTTCAACTTATTTGTAGCCGTTTATAAAAATGTCGCTGCAAGATCCAGACGGAGGATCGCAGTGAGAGTCCCCGTCTGCTTCCAACCAAAAGGTGATTTAAAGTTGAAAGAACTGCACTGTCATAGTGACCGAAGCAAACACATCAACACTGGCGCTCCGTGTCCACGCATAAACACAGGAGATGACACGAGGAGCAGCAGGCGTCGGTTCAGTCCTGATGAGAAGGACACATGACAGACTTGATCCAAAATGTGGTGGAGACACTCGTCAATCAAACATTCACGTTTATCCCTTTAACATTAGAAACACTAAAACCAAACTAGTGCTGAAAAGTCTGTATTTTCCAACCTGGACTCTGTTTTCCTGTGACTGATGGGGATTCATGGGGAACCCTAACCCTAACCTGGACCTGGTTCAGTACTGAGGGAGTCTGCAGTGTAAATCCTTATTGGCAACAGACTTTTGGTTCTTCTGCAGCCACATTGACCTGATACAGTAACGTAAACACAGGTGTTATCAATGAGACAAATTTCCATTTAGTGCAGCAGAGCCTTTCCACAATCGCAGCACCCCGACCCTGTTTGACCTTAATGGAACAGAACTTTAATTAGTGTCACTGGTAACATCTGTATTTACTCGACGGTTTCCTGTCAGAATGACCACTAATCTCCTTTTCCTTTAACACTCAGTCAGCGTTTGTGAACCGAGGACACTAACTGTTGAAGTTTTAAAGTGAAATTCTTTCTCGTTGTTGTCTCTGTTGTTGTATTTTGTGCGTCATAATGCACCACACATCTTCAGTGGGAGACAGGTCTGGACTGCAGGCAGGTCAGTCTGGTACCTGAACTCTTTTACTACGAAGACACACTGTTGGAACACGTCCACAATGTGACTCAGGCAGAGTCTTAACTTACATTTGTAGCTGCAGAGACAAACTGTGTTTACTGACGACGGTTTTCCAAAGTGTTCCTGAGCCCATGTAGTCTCCTTTATACAATGATGTGGCTTTTTAATGCAGTTTTTAATGCAGTGCTGCCTGAGGGGTCAAAGGTCACAGACAGTCAGTGTTGGTTTTCAGTCTTGTTCCTTACGTGCAGAGATTTCTCTGCGAGTCTTTCCAGGACGCCTCTTTAATACCCGATCATGATCGTGATGATGGAGCGTTCCACAACTTTCACAGTCTTTTGTTGCTCCTGTCTTTGTTTGGAGCATGTTGCAGGCATCAGATTCAGAATGAGTGAATATTTACAAAAAACAATAAAGTTTATCAGCTTGAACTTTAACTATCTTGTCTTTGTTCTGGATTTATCTGAATCTGCAAATCATTACATTATATTTTCATTTACGTTTTACACAGTGTCCCACCTGTTTTGGATTTGGGGTTGTATCCTGCAGTTACTGGAAATTTATCACAAGTTTCTGATTGAATCAGGCTTTCACCAGCTGAGATGGGATGTTCACGCACATCTGCATTTGTAGCACAGCCAATAGGAACGCCCTCTCTCTGAAATGACCTATGAGTGGCCAAAGTCTCCAGCCACAGGCTAGACTCTGAAAACAGAGCTAAGAGGAGCAGAAAGTCCAGTTTTTTTCTCTGAGAGGAATTCTTTGGCCACTGATGCCCAAATTAAACTGCCTCCTCGAGCTTTAAGTTGTGTCAAAAGCCTGAACTGTCTTTTTTTTTTTTTTGCAGTCTGTCTGGAGCTGAACGGGCCAAAGAACCAACTCATATCCTGATCCTTTCTTGTGTAATTCACTGCCCAGTAATGTGAAAACTGCACAAGCTGCTCTCTCTGTCAGAGTGATTTTAGAGTGATAAGAAGAGAATTCTGTCAAACTCAACACAAAGCTGTGTTTGATTTGTTTAGTCTGGATTCAGTCGGTCTGAACCCTGTGAACCTGCTGATTGTTGTTCTCAGGAATCTGATCTGTGACATGCTTTACGGCTTTAAAATAGCTTTTGTTTGTTCCTCTTTTCATATGATTTCACATCATTTTGTCAATATACTGTTGATTTGTTTGTTTGCCTTCTTGGTCAAAACTCCCCTGAAAATGAATAACGTGACTGATGCTAAGCTAACTTCAAAGGGAAACATTTAAAACAAATTAGAAAGTTTTCCCAACAAGGGAGTGATGAAAAATAGCCGGATAAAAGGACTGAGAATCTAAAAATCGGGCTGCAGGAAATTCCTCATTAAGGATTTCCTGAACCGAGCAGGAAGATGGTGGAGAAAGTTGGAGCTAATTTTGTAATTACTTTTGGTCACAGCTTGAACCAAACAGCATCTCACAGAACCACAAATCCACACACTTTTCATAAGAGAGGCCTCAGCGCACATCGATCCGCTAACACAAGCATCATCATCATTAAAATCCACTGCAAGCTCTTAAAAACCCACAAAACTCCCCACAGGGGCCAAAACCAAAGGAGGTTAGTCCCTCTCAGTCAAGATTAAAGCACCAAAGAAGAAGAAAAGTAACATCCAAGAGCCTGAAGTGACATTTTCGTTAAACACGGGAGGTTTTATGGCTGATTCTGAGTGTTGGATGCATGTTTTGTTGTACAGTGAAAGCCTGTTGTGATGATGGATAACGACTGCAAAAAGCAGCAGAGGGTGAAAGAGAAACCAAACAACTGTCAGACGTGTACGGCCGCTCACAGCTGTGACTGTTAGAGAGAAACAGAGGTGGTCATGTGATACCTGGCACTGATTCAGCGTCGGGCTCGAAGACACTTCAGCTGGAGGTCCAGAGAGTCGGATGATCCTGGAGGAGAGAAGAGAGACGTTATGAACCACAGAGAGCTCCAAAAACACAACATACAAGATTTCAAGGAGGCAAACAAAGTATATCAGCTAGACTTTACGCTAGGACCTATGCACCTGAATCCATACATTATTCAGAAAAGCACAAATAATGCGACGGAAACAAACATTTCTTCTGCCCAAAGTGGCCGTTATCACAGTTCATAAAGGGAGGATGAAGCGCTGCACGGCTCAGATGGCTGGTCTGACAGGTGAGGCAGGTAAAAACACAAAGAAAGGGGTGAAATTCTATAAATCTATTCTTGAAGCACAAGCAAACAAACAGAGCACAGTGTATCGACTCTAGGTCTTCATCAGGGCCGTTAATATTCAGGAAAAAGAAAGGATCAGCTGGACAAACTGATGAACCCAACAACGAACATAAAACACTTTAATGATCAATCGATTTGATCTGATTTCAGGTTCTTAAATGTGATTTTTTTCTGGTTTAGAACTATAGACTAAACAGATTCACCATATTTTATGTTGAGGTAATCCTGAAGTAACAGAAAGTAATCAAGTTACATTACTGACGATCGATACGACAGTATTTACTGTTAGAATATTTTGGAGACAGCGTCAGAGTTATTCTACTTCTTCAGCTGACAGATCATCAGTACGGGACGAGTAAACAGAACCAAAGTTACTTCCTGATGTGAGACAAAGTTCCACCCAGAGTCCAGATAAACAGGAAATAATACATCAGTTATCAGCCAGCTGTGACCTGAAGCAGCGGCGACAGAGACAGTCTGAGGGATCATCTGTGTGTGTGTGTGTGTGTGTGTGTGTGTGTGTGTGTGTGTGTGTGTGTGGTCTCCTGTTTGCATTAGTTCACTTGACAGACTCAACATTTAGTTTGTGAAGTTTACATACGTTGAGATTTCTGAAGCGTGGTCGTATGAGGTCATGTGTAGCTCCCAGTTTGGAGAAGCCGCAGGAAGCCAACAGTGTCCTGAGCTTCTGTCTGGTGTCTCCATCAGGCCAAACTTTAGACTTAAGACGTATAAAATCATCAATTAAATTAATTATTAAAGTTTCTGGGATTGTTGTGAGCAGTTTCATGTCGTGTTTCTTCTGAACTACATCCACCAACAGAAGGAAGTCTGCATCTGCTGTTGGACGGGAGGTTTGTGCACGTGACAGCGCAGGATGTAAACATTAACAGCGTCCTCCTCTCTTGATTGTAAAGGTTGCAGAACCCTGGGTTAGCAGATGTAGTTTGGTAGAATAGTAGTTCCTGCATGAAACTGCCCACAACAAGCTGTGTGGATTATCATCAAATTTAATTTCTTTTTAGGATAAACAGCACTACAGGTGAGAGTTTAAATATTCATATCCATCATTCTGGAGACACACGGACACATTTCTACACCTGCGGGAC
>JAJHUR010123575.1:0-21130 GCA_027495735.1 Lutjanus campechanus | reverse complement strand
TTCCTTTTGACTTACTGTGAAAGTCTTGCAGCATTTTCAGGGCTGCTAGTGATTTGGTCCATGTAATGGGGTTACAGACTTAAGCTGTTATGGCACAACAGTTTTGCTCCAGCAGCTCAAGTCTACAGTTTAACATGTCGTTCTCAGGGCGACCACGAGGTGGCACTGTGTACATACACAATATGAAGACAGTACTGTATGTAAAGCACCTCAGTCAAAATGTGGTGTTTGGCCACAAAATTAAACTTTTAGACAAGGCGATGGTAATGTGGCAAGTCATAGAGTCTCTGTTGCTGTTGCTCTATACAGGTGAATGTGTGTGTGAATGTGTGAATGTGTGTGTGTGTGTGTGTGTGTGTGTGTGTGTGTGTGTGTGTGTGTGTGTGTGTGTGTGTGTGTACCATTGCTGTTTTCTCCTGTAGGTTGAGCCGGCAGCACGGTGACCTTAGTCCCAGTCTGCTGAATGAACTGCTGCAGGTTGACTTGTCGTAGCTCTTTTGTCAGCTGCTCCAGCTCCTGCTCCTTCTCCTGTGATGGAAAAAAAAAAAAAACATCACACCAACTAAATGATGCCTACGCCTCAGTCAAAGTGTGAACATACACTCAGGCTGGGTTTTACCAGAAAGGGTTAATTCTTAAACCTGATTAAATCATGGATTAACTTTAACCGTGTTGCACCGAACTTGGCACCAAACTATCATAAAATTAAGATTACATTTAAACCTCTCTTTAAACCTCAGTTTAGTTTTTGAACCAAAACTTTAAACTCCAGTTTAATATATGATCCAGAATTAATGTTTAATATACATGAGAGGAGGTTTAACATTTAATATGGCTGCCTTTTTGAGATAGACTGAGCAAAATAATCAAGTCCTTCAAAGAAAGTTCAGGGACAGACTCAACCCAGTTGAATTGTCTAATTTATCTTCCTTTTTTCACTAATTCATTTGGCCATATTGCTCCATTAATTCAGCTAACAAGTTTTTCTCTGAAGAGGAGAAGCTTCTCTGCAAGTCATCACGAGTAGGCTAACTCGTTTTAGCAACCTAGCAAACAATGAAACAGTTTGCTAACTTTTTAGCTTGGTACAGTAGCAAGCAATGTAAGGTTTATTTAAGGAACATGGAACAGCCCAAAGTTGATAGTTTACCCCCCTATTTCATACTTACTAGGTCCCAACAACACTTAATTTATTTTAATTTGGGTAAGAAAGCATATCCGCACTGACTGTCTCAGTTTACATTAATTTGGATACTAAACAGAGATTAGTTTTTAAGTTGTGCAACAGAGTTCTGCTTAATTTTAAATCTGGATTTACAGATTTTTAAACTAGTTTTGCTAAACCTTGATAAGGATTAATCTTAGAGAATAAAGGATTGCTGATGCCATCATGCCGACCTTTACTTCACTAAAATTCAACTTTTGAATCAATTTTTGTCAGTGACTTCCTCAGTTTTTGCTAATGATTCATACAAATTGCGGGCAGTGCACCCCAGTCTGTTAGTTAGTATGTTTGTCCTCATTTTTCTCAATGCACAAATTACTACAGAAATTAATATACATAAATATAATAACATAAATAAAATCAGCTGCTGTACCTTATCTGGATCTTTTTTCCACCTTTACTCAACCACATTCATGCATTTAAACTGCATCTGATGTTGATTTGATACACAAAAAACAATGAGGGATCATACTGTGCTCAGAATTTCTCCAGAAGTCATAACCCAGATGAGACAGCTAAAGAGAGTTAGCTCCCAGATGGTTACGCAACTGCAGGCGAGGGATTGTGTACTTATTCAGGCCCCTCTCTAATCAGGCGAAGAATGCTGTAATACCCTCCCTCCCTTCCCCTTCTCATTACCTCATGCTTCCCACACCCTACTGGACTTCGCCTGCATAGAGCACTTCACTTCATACTAGGATGCACGCAGCCAAGGATCCGCTGCACATCCCTGCAAGCCAGAGATTAAACTTTGCTTCACTGCCCACAACTTAATGAGCTTAGATTTCTGAGGTTCCACCTGTGTGCAGAGGACTGGATTTTCAAACACACTGCAGCGCCAAAGTTATCCAACTTTTTAATGAGCATTTTTCAAACATTTCCTAAAATAAAACTCCTTCAGCATCCTCCACACGCGTTTTTGGAACTGCCTGCGGTGCTTTAAAATTCCTGACGAGGCTACGGAGTTACAAACAAAACAAAATAAAGATGCTAAACAGTAGGATCTGAGCTGACCTGTAATCTCTTGCTGGACTGGCCAAGCGAGCGTTCCAACGCCCTGCAGCTGCTCTCCAGCCGCGCTGTGTGTTGGCTCTGCATTTCCAGCTCAGCCCTCACTTTCTCCAGCTGTGCTTGCACCTGAAATGCAGTGAAGAGAAAGCCAACACTCATCACAACTTGTCAGAAGATATAAGCAAAACAAAACTAATCTTCAGAGTTAAGATGTAGGAGGACTTTGATGCTTTCATGTGCTTAGCAACAATGCAGTGTTGTATTCACTAAACATGAGAAAATTTTTAAATCTTAAGACCACTTTGTGATCACTTTGCTATATTTGGAAGATCTCCGATAACCCCCTCATAAGGATTTATTGGACAGGATTTGGGGAGCTGTAATTAGTGTTTATGCTATAACTGGATAGATGAAAAGCTACCAAATTAAATGCATGAACAAATTAAGAGCCTACAGCTATGCTAGCAGCTCTGTGAAGCTGGTGCTTTGAGCTTTATGCTAACGTCAGCATGCTAACATGTTCACAATGACCATGCTGACTTATTGTTAGCAGGTTGTTTGTTATGTCCACTGTCTTACAGTATAGGATCCCTGTTTGGGGGTTTTAAAATATGGTAACCCTGATTCTGTGACAACTTAATTTTTGTATGACTGACACTCAGAGGGTCCTCAGCTGTAACGTCCTGAATGAGATCTCAGCAGTTCAACAAACTACTCTCCTCTCTCTTTGCATGCTGTTAGACTGAACTGTACCTCCTCCTCGTTGACCTTCTGGTTGAGCTCGGCCTCCTGCTGCAGCCGCTCCTGCTCCAGGCCTGCCTCCATGCTCTGCATGACATGAGAGATAATAAATAAAAAGAAAATATGGCATGAACATAATCTTCACAGAACATTAATATTTTCAGTTTCACAATTTACAACTCCACTGACCACTGCTTTGTTTTTGTTTTATGAGCATTTGTGGGTGAAGTGAGATTTCACAAAAAAGGTTTAAAAGGTTTATAAGTGTTTATAAACCCAATAAAACCGCATCCAGTGGAATATCTGATGCCGAGCTCACCTGTATGCGTGCTATGTACTCTGCAAGCTTGGCCTCGCAGTCGCGTAGACCGCCCTGCAGCTCGGCTAGCTGCTGCCGGAGTTGCCGCTCGCTTTCCTGCTCAATCTGCAGCTCGTTCTGCCAGAATTCCTCCTCCTCCATCTCTGCATCGTTCCTCCTCACCTGCTGCTCCAAAAGCAGCAGCTCCTCCTCCAAGTTTGCTCCCTGGTAAGAAAAAAACGGCTCACCTTGAAAACTTTCTTGCCCCTATGACAATATAAAACACTCAAACAAAACATGGCAAAGAAACACATACCTACTATTTCATATCTGTTTGTGTGAGAGCAACATAAATTTGAGGACACAAGGATTTAGAGTGCAGGTGTTATCTGCACACATCATTTTTCCTGAAAGTAACAGCACTGGCAGCTGTGTTTGTGTGTTTTACTCACTTCATTGGCCTCGCTGCCGGTCTCCTCCCAGTCTCGCAGCTCGGCCTCGCAGCCCAGCAGACGACTCTCCAGGGCCTGGAGTTTGTCTCTTTGCAGCTGCACCAGCCGGCTCAGCTCTCTGGCTGGACTCCCAGGTACAGACGCTACTCCAACACCTCCAACCCTATGCAGGTTCAGGCTCACCCCACGCTGCTGGGGCTGTTTGGCTGGACAGACGTGTGGTAGATGAAAGGACAGTGATTGGATTGTTGACAAGTAAAAGCACAGAGGGGGGGGGGGGATGAGGACAGAAACAATACCTTCAGCATCTCTGCTTTTCCCAAATATATCTCGCAGACCCTTGGCCCCTCCAGTGAAGGTCAGAGACTTGCGTTTGGGTTCCCTTCTTTTGAGCGAGCGGTCTGTCCCTGACGGGCGGAGCTTGGCCAGAGGCGGCAGGCTCTGCCGGTAGAAGCCGCGCTCTGGGACGCGAGCCTGCCCGTCAGAGGTGGGCCGCTCGCTGACGGATGGGCCGGTTCGCTGGAGGATGAGCTGGACGTCGCTGGCATACTGACCCCACTTGTTGAGGGACACCACAGGGTTCTCGTGAGGAGCCAGGTGGCGCTCCGTGTCACGCCATTTCTCAATCAAAGTGTACCTGCCGGTGCGTCCTGAGAGAAAACAAAAAATTGATACATGTGGTGCTTGATTACAGATTTTCTGTTAAAGATAAATGTCTTCGACATATTTTCTCAGTGGTGGTGTCCTACATTTGCACAATTTTATTTTCTCAGTTCCCATCTCTGTGTTTTAAAACAAGTGATGTCATGTAGTTTACGCACCATTAAGGATTGAGCAACATTTGAATGTGATGACAACTGTGTAATTTTGTTATTTTTCCTGGTCACTGCTCATCAAGCTGATCAAGCCACACCTAAAGAATCCTGATGAAGCAGATATGCTATCTGAACTTGCTAACAACAAGGACACTGTCACCCACATAAAACTCCTGCTCTGTCCTTTGTATCATCCCTATATTAAAGCCTGAAAGAGACTAAAGAGACAGTTGATCCAAGTATTTTATATACTACAGTTCTCTTTCTCCTCATGCATTCCTCAAGAAACAGTCATGACTGTCTAATTTCACAAAAGTTAGATCTATATCCAACTCACAATTCCCAATTAAAAGTTTTAAGTTGGTGCCCTCTGAAAATGTAGTGTTATGGAGTAAGAAGACAGCTTACTAATAATATGACACTTGAGCCATTAATCTGTCTTTGTTGTATTTTGGTTTAGTGATGTGGATATTTTTTGGTGTAGTTTGCACTGATGTAAATTTGGCTTTAAGAAATTATTATTAAATCTTATGTTGCATGAAACAATTGTTGGTTTTACAATAAACCACTGTACGATTCCAGACAATTAGATTTACCATTTCAAATTTCAATTATTATTAAAACCATGTTTGATTACCATGCTTTGAAAAACTCCTGGTAAATATTGAACTGAGAGTTCAACAAAGTTAGCAACAGTCTTCCAGATGCAGCATGACAGATGGCTTTGTTTTGCATCAGTGAAAACACTGACATCACAAAGGACATGAAGCCCTTTAAAATCATTGAGATGTTTTCAATATAAAACTTACTGATATGATTTCAATGTGTGTATCAGTTATTTTTGAAAGTTTTAAGCACTTTTTACCATAATAATATTGACAATTGTGATAATTTTGGCTCCTACAATCATGATATGTAATTTCACACTGTTTGAATCCCTATTTAACATCTTGGCACCATGTTGGAAATAAGTTTCTGAACAACAACATGACTTGGATCAAACATATTCAATAAAACTATCTGTTGCAGTTGGTATTGCTCTCTTCTTGGGAGGCCTGTCTGACCTTTGGTGTTCCCCAAGGAGCTATTCTTGGCCCCCTTAGACACATGAGGCAACACAATTCACTTTTATTGTTATGCTGACAACACCCAGATTTATGGCCCGTAAAGTAACTTGCATCATTCCCAGTGAGCACCAACTGGGATTTCAATGTTGGTTTCTGCAGTTATGACATAAACAAGTCACAAAACACAAATGTGTTTCATTCTATTTTCATTCTCATTTTGATGATGTGTTCAGTGGTAGGGTGAGGAGACAATATTGATTAGTGGGAAGATATTTCTCCAAAGTCAAACTTCACTGGTAGGCAAAGCCTTGTCTACACAAAGATGTAATTTCAACATATTTGTTTCATATAAAATGTCTTGAATACAAATTATATAGGCTGTGTGCTGCCAACAAGAAGCTTCCTGGACATCATAATGGGAGATGTTCTTAATTTAAAACAAGAAATTACACTTACTGCTGTTGCCTAACACACATGCGCAGGTGCATATTGATTAGAGCTTCAACTACTCCTATATGCACCAGGTCTTGCAATTTTGGAACTTAGTCTTAAGAAAGACTTTGGAAAGTCAGGTGTCATAGTATAAACAGCAACAAGACCCATATGGGCAGGAGGATGTGGTGGATGAATGGGTGAAACACAGTGCTTCAATTCCAGTCTCCTGGATGAAAGTCCTGTGTGAGGAAGTTTTTTCTGGCTTTCAATTGAGAAATTTGGACGTGGTTTCTTAGTGAGGGTTGAACGTGACAATAGGCTATTATTTGCACATTGTAGAGGATAAAAACTGTCACTTTTGCAAATCTTAGTGAATGCTGAATCAATGTCTTCAAATAGTGAAAAAAACTTTTACTTCTGAACCTATTCTGAACATTTTTTGACAGGGCTTGTTACTGTCAAATTTCATACTATTTGTGTACTGCATGCTGGCATGGCATACGCCCAGGGTGCTAAGAAATTACTTTGGGAAAGCTTTCAAAAATGCTGAAAATTAAGTTGAAAGTGCACTGCAATTAAGAGAGAAAACTGAAAAAAAAAGACATAACAGATTCTTTGAATTCTTTCACAACTCTCCCACGCTTGTGCAGCATTGATTGGTTCAAAGAACTTTTACCAGCAAGTTCCGTGAAAGAACTTTACAGTGGGAAAATTCAACTCAACAAACTGTGATTATGCTGGGAAAAGGACTGCGTTCAATGGTTCACGGCTCTGTGTGTGTGTGTGTGTGTCTGTCTGCCTGCATTCTTGTCTGTACACATAGAGATAAGAGTAAAACAGTGCCCATCCTACCCTCACCCTCTTCTGACACAGTAAGGGTGCTTGTAAAAGAGGCACATTCATCACTACGGCCATTACACATCAAAGTGCCCCTGCCTGGACAAAAGATACAGAGAACACAAAGGACAGTGGACGCCATAACTCCTGCTACACTCAGTGTGAGAGACACGTCTTTAACTCTGAGAAAAATCTATCTGTGAAGGTTAGTGAGAAATCTGTTAGAATCTGTCCATTTTAAAACCAGTACACAATATTCTTATTTTCTTGGGATCACAAAACTGTATATGTATGATACAATCCATGCAATGACTAACAGAGACAGAGTGTCAACTTATTTCTTTGCTATTGTAGAGCACGTCAATAAACCAAAGTCTGCAGTATGACTCATCTCGTTTTGTGCAGTCCATTTATAGTGAAAATCTCTTTGTGCCCTCAAGTCACTTTTCATTTTACTGCAATTTATCATCTCCAGTACATCTGACAACCTGCCTGGCCAATATTGGACCCAACCCACATCACAGAAAATCCCCACAGGGATTTATGTTGGACAAAATATCACTTACACCACTTTACTTTAAGGTTTTTAGCACAGGAGCCGGATGGAGAGGATTTGATCTCACAGTATTCAATCTACTCGTCTTTGTGGTGGTCTTTGTCATATTATTGGTTGACCATTTGGATTTTCCAAGACTTTTTGGGTACTTATATTGGGCTGTGGATTCCCCATCACATAACCAATAATCATTCACTGTTATACTATTATTGCTCATATTCTTTTGATACAACATCTATTGATCATCTGCCACCTGTGAACACAAGGATTGAACACCCTTTTTCTTGTATTGTAGAAGTAGTTTCTAAGCTTACCGATATATCTGTCTGGCTCCACTTACCAATGGCTTGTGCCAAAGCAATGACCACTTCCTGGCATGTGGTGAACTCTGTGACTCCGCACACGATGCGCTGCACTCCGTCCACCCACACTTTCAGCTCCATGGCCTTCATCCAGAGGCCCTCATTCCTCCACACCACAAGGGGGTGCTAATAATGTTTTCTGTCCATCCTAAAAGGAAAATAAGAGAACAATGTTCAGTATTATGGATTGTCTTTGCATTTCAGAAAAAAACCCCTCACACTTGTAAATTAAAAATCTTAATGCTGCAAATCAATCAAATGACAATGAATGTGGGTCGATCATAGCGATGGAGCCACAGAATTATCACCCAACTTCTGCCTGATTCATCTGGCATTATGACATGAAACAGCGGTTTCCTGGTTGAAAAAGCAATCAATCTAATGAGTGGGGTGGGACAAATGCCATTGTCCAGTCTAATGGTGCAAAAGAACCAAGGTGAAGTAATGGCAGCAGTGGTGACCACTATAGACAAGATGTATGCTGCAGTTGAGGTTTCTGCAAAACCAGGCATCATACAAGAATGTTTTTTTTTACAGTGAGAAAAAATAATAAAAGGCAAAGCTTAAAAATTCTCCTCCTGAGAAGGCCAACTCAGAAATCTGTAATAATTTATTTAGCCGCCAAGTGGCTAAAAAATGAATGCAGATTTAATATCTGATTTTGGTTTTAATTACCATTTACTTGAAATGATCGGTTTGGCGAAAATAACTTTGTAAAATAATAATTAGATCATATCGCCAAGCAGAATAACTTCAGAACATCTTGAAATAACTTATGACGATATGGATGGAAAGAGTGAAAAATCTTTGTAAAAATAGCAACCACATAATAAGCACCACATGTCAGAGTGACACCAGCTTTCTGTAAATCAACCACTCACAACAACCTGCAACACTTGTTCTTTTGAGGTAGTTTCCTGTAATGCTGCTGATAAATCGCTGCAGGAACACACTTGTGGTGCAGTGATCGTGACCGTCTAACAGGCCTCATTCAATATATTTTTCATTTGCTGCTGGTGTCAGTGCAGGAAAGCTTACAGCGGTCGCATGCACGCAGAACGAGAGCCATTTCAAACTGCTGACACAAGCACCTCGGCAGCGAGGCAGTCATTACCAACCTGGCAAGGCCACGACAGCGGGCCAGAGCAACAGAGCAGTGACAGAGCTGGTGCCTAATGCTCAGACTTTTGCAACCCTGCTGGGCAGCAGCTCGCCTTTTTCCTGACCGGGCCATCAGCTCGGCTCTGATCCTTGACTTCCATATCACTCAAGGCCTCCCTTAACAATTTAGGCTCCTTCCATCTTCATCACAGCTGGAATGGGACTCCCAATCCTCCTGCAATTTAACTACTGCCCCCCCCTGAGGCCTTTCCCTACTGAGACTGCATTACATTGCACACTCCTCTGCACCGGAGGCATCTGGTGAGGGCAAGGCCTGCCTTTGGTGGAAAGTGGGATGATTTGTAACTGTAGACAGATACTGCAGGATGCATGTGAACCCAGACGCCTGTTACAGCCCAGTAAATGAGACTATACTCATGAATACAGCTCAGTGGAACAGGGGAAGAAACGACAGACAGTAAAATGAAAGAAAAAAAAGGGTAAACGGAGGTGAAACAGTCAAGGGACAGATGGATAAACAAAGAGTAGAATGTTCGGGGTCGCCACAAGAAAGAGGGCCGACACTTTTGGGATAAAAAAAAGGCAGGAAATCGCACCTTTGGCAGAATGTTTCAGACTGAACTGCAACATTTTCAGATATAATCAAAAAAGTTGCACAAAGCAACTCATTTATTCATTTTGCTGATGATTCAGGACAGGAAACATGTCTCATCTGAACTCACTGTTCATTGGGAAAGTCTGACTTGCTAAGTTTTTCTAAACAAACTTGTTGAGATACATTTGTGGTAAGCTTAACAAAAGGTCTGTGACACGCTCTCATAACAAATAGTATCCTAACAGATGAGCTGATGAGGCCTGTACATTTTCAAAGCTGCGGGTGAAATGTTGTAATACAATGTTTATTCAGTGACGAACGATAAAATCACACCGTGGTTTTATCCAGGAGGAAGAGCCAGTTGACACAAGCTTGTAAACCTGATCTCTCCTTCTGGCTCTCACACACACACACACGGATACACACAGTTGCTATGGTCAGACGTGATGGACACGTCTATGTGAGAAGTCGTACTGAAGTCATTCACTCCTCTGTGATACAATTATCATAAACCTATCATCAAAACGGAGAACAAAACAAGCTGAAGCAAATTCATTTTCAAATAAATAATCAACAGTGGGAGACTTTAATATGCAAATTCTAATAGGGCTGCACAATTTGGTAAAAAAGTCATATTGCAATTACTTTGACTGAAATTGTGATTGCGATACGATTAGGAAATGAAAAGTTGACTTTTTTAGAGATATGTGGTTCTCACAATGACCGTGACGCTTCAAACATATGATACAACATGATGCATTGCTGTAGAGTAGTTTTCAAACTGGGGTCCGGGCACCAACAGGGGTCCTTGATTGGGTTGTAGGGGGTCCTCAACAAAAGAAAGAAGAGAATATCAACTTTTATCTTAACTTTTTTCTTCATCTTTTATCTTAAATTGGTCTAATGTGGATAAACTGTGCGGGTCCTTGACATGAAACAGTTTGAGAACCCCTTTTATTAAAGCTACTCCAAGGAGTTAGACAGTTACAGTGAGTTAGCCAGCTAAAAAGTAGCATTAAAAATATATTTTTGAGGTTATATTTTGCGCCAATTCTGGTAGAAACACTCCACTTTTGTACACAGGGGCCTTTAAAAATCAACACAATATGAAAAGTTCCTTGTAGCAGCTTTAAATAAAGAATACTTCTTCCACCACTGCATTTGCTTTTGTAAAAATGGTTAAAATGACTAATGTTTACACGAGAGTCTGGAAGGACAAGGTGCCACTTAAGGGCCGTTTGGAGTGTCCTTTCAGGAATACAAGTCACTGTTTCCACCAGCAGTCATATTTAATTAAAAGATGATTCAGATCCTTGGAGATACTTTTCGGTTACAAGTGCAGACAGGCTGCAGCCCACAAACACGACCATCAAAACTACAAAACATGAGGTCAAACCTGATCTCACCAGCATGTTTTCTTGTGCTGTTCTTTTGTTGCCTTTCCAATTAATATCATTTGTTGACTTATGTGCTCCCAACAGCCCTCTGACACAAATATCACAACACATGCAAGTAGCTGTTTGGCAGGCAGCTGTGCAGCAGCAGATGTTCAGACGTCCTTTAGGTGAACTGAGCACTACGTATAGGATTTTATACTTTGATCCTTCGTGATGAAACAGCTTTTTCAAAACCACTTGGATGAAAATCTTGCACACTGTGACCGGGGGAACGTAACGACTCACTGGCTTCAAGCTCATCAATGTCCAACTAATCGAATTCTTTGCACACAAGCTCTAACAACACGGCCGCTGCAGTCCGTTTCCTTCTGGAAACGAGCTTCGATTTTCTTTTCCCTGCTAATAACTTCCCACACTTGGATCACTGCGAGGCTTTCCACGCCTCAGCCACCTCTGAGGCTCTGTCACGACAGTCGTTGCTGTTATTGTTCTGAATTTTCATCATCAGACCATTTCCACTCTCTCTCTGGTGATGTCTTTGATCTGAATTACAGTCACTTTGAAGCCTCGACTGCCAGAGTGTGAATTAATAAATCATACATGCTACATGGTGAGTGTACACAAATTAATATGCAACAACATGTGTGCGTTTCTATTTAGATTCACTGTATATGTAATGTGTACTTCCATATTTAGTATCAGACTGAGCTATACATCTCCACAGTGTGAAACCTCAGAACCTGTGGGAAAGGTGCTGTAGCTGCTGGAATTTCCTTTTCCATTAGTCACAGTTTAATAAACAGACAGACTCAATGCTCCACATTCCAACTGCATACTGAATCCTCCATATAGTAATCCATCCATAGAGAATCCAGGACACGTTCACCCGTTATCGCAGGAGGAACATTCCCGCTACGGCTCCATCTAACAGACAAAACCACTGCAGGTTAGGGCTGGGTTATTATTAAATCATGATACCAGTACCAATACCAGCACCCTTCAAGTGATACCAATACCAACAGAGCACCTCCTTTGTTTTCTTTTCTGCTTCATTCGATACCTTTCACATTTTATGCATTTATTTTTATCATCCACCCGCCTCTTCAGGAGCCACCATTGTTTCTTTGAGACGAGTCGCTTCCATGGACGCTTCTCGCTGTCGTCACATCTAAACCCACGCCCGTAGTTGCCAGTGGTCCCTCCTAGGACGCTGAGTGGCTTCACCGCTTTAGGTGCGGACACAAATGGATAACTTGAAGCCTGGCAAGATGGATTCTCATGTGATCTCGCAATGTAACCAAACTAAAGCACATCACAGGAATTTAGCCCAGTTTGAGTCTCAGTGTCATGCATGTATTGTTACACTGACCTACAACTGAGCTGACACTGAGTTAAGTGTAGGTGTGTTTGATTTAGGGATGAGGACAGGCCAGTCCTCACTTAGGCAGTCTGAGGATGTGTTTAAAGGAGATGACAGGGTTGAGGTGGAACCAGGAAAATACTTGGTTTCTAGGGAAATTCATAATATTCTATCGCAAATCAGTGATTTTAATCAGATGGCAAGTGATTGTCATTGAGTTGACTTGCTTGAGACTTCAAGATTAAGTCCTGAGACTTGCTTGTGACTTGGACATTGGTGACTTACTCCCATCCCTGGTATTCAGACTACATTATGTGACAATTTCAATTCTTTCAACCCTGCAAAAATGTTTTTTAGAAATGAAAATGCTGTCATATTTATTACGACAATGTTAGCACAGCAGCATTTCGTTTAACTGGAGCATCCAGGATTTGCATCTACTTCCACTTTCATGCAATGTGCCTGCAGGAGTGTACAGTATGTAAAATAAGCACAAATGGCTAAATAACAGAATAGGGCAAACAACAGCAATAAGAAGCAGAAAGAGCTTCAAAGACACACCAAGGATTTTAAGAAGGTTATAATAGAGGAGAAAGAGTGGAGTAGTATTCATTTTGGTGGTGGTGCTATGAGGAAATAGTTGAGCGTGACTCTGCTGTGGAGAGGAAAGGTTGCTGCTGTCAGTATAAATCCTCGCTGTCAGAGAACTTTTGCTGCAGCCATTTGGTTTCAGACATGAAGAATACTGTGTCGTCTGGGCTGCGAACCATCGAGCTAAACTTAGTCGTGACTTCAGTCTGCCTCCCCTGAAGTTTCATTCTCAGGATGCCACAAGAAGGCAGAGTTAGGGAGGGGTCACACTGAGGCATGTCAGTATTTATTTGTATTTCCTTTAACATGGAGGGACATTTATGTGAAAGAAAGAAGAAATACCACTGAAAGCTCCATTAATATCCCAGAGATGAGCATTAAAGGTACAAAGATGCTATTTAATGTCAGTGACACCAACTACAAGTCTGGGTTTAGATGCAAAATACCCATGAAAGAGTTCATTTCCTGCCGTGCTTAAGCCCTGTGCTCTCAGCACATCGCTTAATTAAACTTTAACAAACTCATTGATTAGGTTTGAACTCCTGACCCTGGCTTGTTTCTTCAGCAGCCTAACAACAACAAACTGAGCAGAATAATGTCATTAAATTCGACTGAAATGTTCATTCAAAAGTTCAATTTAATCTGCATATGTACCAGAGTTTGAGTTTTACTTAAAACTCAAAAAAGTTGTGAAGATAGTTGCCTTGAAATGATGAGTTTTCCCAGCTTTTCATAGTGGACTTACTACTATTTATGACAACTTGAAGTGTGCCAGTTTTGGCATACTAACAATGTACTTCATGTATTAATGATATGCAGTGTATTATTGAAACATGAACTCAAATGCACTTATTTGAGACACTATTAAGTTGTAACTGAGGTGTATTTTAGGACATCTTTGTTTACTGTATTTTTTAAAACATGCTTTATATACTTCCACTTTCAGGGTAATTACTTACACCCATTTAATGCAAGTAAATATATGCAATATACTATAATTGTAACATTATATAATGTGGAAAATGTATGAAGAAAATGTAATATGAGTAACTTAAACCGATTTTAAGTGTATTTCAATACATTACATTACAGCTTGATAGCGTCTTGATAACACACTCAAGTGCACTTACTGTATCAAATATGGTTGAGTGTTAAATTGCACAAATTGATTAAGTACAGTGTTAGTATGTGGAAAATAGCAGTTTCAATAGTAGCCTGCAGAAATCAGGACACTTCTTAGAACAGTCAAACTATTTTACATACTTTGAATATTTTACTAACATGCCTGAAGATGCGATTAGAGTGACTTGGGTATCTAGAAAACGTGACATTTTAAAGAGGCGGCAGCAGCAGCAGCGAGCAGTTCAACAACAGGCTGCGATGACGCAATCAGAGGCCAATTTTTAAAGCAACAAGGAGGTTGAGGCAGCAGAAGGGGGTCCACTGAAACAAGCGCCATACAGACAAAAGAGCATGTTGCACAGTGTGTGTGTGTGTGTGTGTGTGTGTGTATGTGTGCGTGAGCCCACATGGCTCGCAGCATGACTGGATGCAAACAATCCCTCACCATGGCGACACAGCTCCGGCTTTGTCCGAGCCTTACACAGATGACTGGATTGATTGGAGGGCACGGTCTGGGAAAGTAAACCAAACAATCACTAACAATTAAGAAGCAACCCGTGCTTTCCTGTCACTTCCTCTTTGTTTCCTCCCAATGCGGGGCTGCGAGAAAACATGGAGGTGTGTACTGCAGTGGGGTTTCTCTAACTCAGGATTAAGTGGGTGGAACATCTCTGGTGGAGATTAAACTCACAGTTTCAGCTGGAGATGTGAAAATGTTTAGTGGACCTCCCAAAGGTGAAATTCATCTCTGACTCAGACCAACTGCATACAGTTCATATAATAAGACGTCATCTTTATACAGTATAGTTATGCTGCTAAACTTTTTTTTCCTCATACAAAATAGACTTGTTCAGCACTGTAAATGTAAACCTTGTTTTAGCAAAAGCTAATTTGAGTCTACAGCCATGTTTGCAGCTCTGAGGCTCTCTTATTACCTCCTTATGAAAGATCATATTTGTTATTAGATAAGATTTAGAGAGCTGTAATTACTGTTTATGCAGTAACTGGAGAGATGGAGGGCTAAACTAAGTACATGAACAGACTAAGAGTCTACAGCCAAGCTAGCAGGTCTGTGAGGCTGTACCACGGCCAGTGGTGCTTTCAAATGCTAACATCAACATGCTAACAAGCTCTGTCACGTTAAAACAACAAAAGCCGTAGTTTGACGAGGAGTGTGGGATCATGGGAGTCGTTGACTTAACTTTTAAACCACCACCATAGCTGATAATAATCAACCTGAAATAATGCTCATGGACAAGGTAATGCACCTGTGTTTTCCCTGAGTTATAGCAACTAGCTAGTAACAGCTAGTAGGAAAATGCACTGTTACCGTGAAAAAAAAATCTGTATTACAGCATTGCAGCCAGTTAAATAAATTACAGATTCCTGTACATTTGAACATTATTGGAAACATTTGGGATAATGCAAGTACAGAACCAATCACACAATGTCCATGTACAGTTTTTAGACATTTTATTGCAGAAATGTTAGCTTATGATACACATGATAATGTGTAAATAATCCAGTGCCTCTTATACACTGTATGCCCTTAAATCATTTTGTATCCGACACCCCCACACGCACCTCTTCACTATCCATTCAATGTAAATGAACTTTTTCTACGCTTGGGTACACTTATTTCTCCGCCTTGCTCCATTTGTTGAGTGTAATTCATTTGCCAAAGAAACAAAACTCACAATAAGCTAAGTTAAAGTTGATTAGATTAGATTAAATTAGATTAGATTAGATTAGATCAACTTTATTGTCCACCGTGGTGGAAATTCATCTTCGGCCTCTCACAGACATCAAATTACACTTAACAGAACAAGACACACCACAACATACAACAATAACAATAAGAAAACAAGGGAAAAGGAAAAGTTGTGCAAATATGCAAAAACAGCAACATCAGATAGTACTCATATCATCTGCTATTCAGAGCGTGTATGGCATTAGGATAAAAGATTTCTTATATATATCCCGGCTTGCAATCGGAACTCTGAATCTACAGCCGGATGGAAGCAGATCAAACTCTGAGTTTAAGGGCTGTGAAGCGTCATCATGAATTCTTTTGGGCAGGATAATGGTGTAGTGAAAATCTGATATTGAGACAGTCTGGACTAACCCACCATGACATCACCCACTGGTTTGTAAACCACTTTGAAGTCTCAAGTCTGTCATGGCAGTAGCCATCTTGGAACCAGAAGTGACAATATTTAGACCAGAGCGTGGGGTTGGAGTAGATCTGACTGAAAACATAAGAACAGGCCATGGAAGTGACTTGTCAATAGTAGCCCAGGCCTAAAACATAGTGCTTTGTAATCTATTTTACTCTAAATGGGACCATAATTTAGAAAAAGAATATCATGCTGTAATGAAGAAGATCTGAAACTAGCGATTGAGATAATAAACTCATTAGGAAACTGTTTAGTGAGGTAATAAATCAAGTGAGAAGTAGGGTCATTTTCTCATAAGCTTACAGTCAGACTTTTTTTTTTGCAACCAGTGGAGTCACCCCCTGCTGGACATTAGAAAGAACGCAGGTTTAAGGCACTTCCACATTGGCTTCACTTTGCAGACCAGGAAGCTCCATCTACTATTTATACTGTCTATGGTCTGGACCAAAGTGGGCACGTTGCCATCCATATATCCACACCACAAGAAATGCAAACGTCAGCAGGTATTTCAAATATAAAACGTAAATTAAATTAGGATTTGACCCTCGTCCTCAGACAGGATGTCACTTTTCTTGATGGAGTGGCCCTCGCAGTAATATGTTCAGGACTCTGATTTTAAGTTGGCACACAGCCTCACATGATACAGCAGGATCTCTCATCTCTCCTGTTTCTCTACAGCAGAAAAAGCTGCTGTTTCCACTTTCCACACTAATATTATTACACTCTGAAATAAAAAATATTAAAACGATAATGCAACCTCCACTTTTTCTTTTCAATTTCCAACCTGTCTCCATCTCTTCATGTTAAACTGAGCGCTCTGCTGGATGCAGTTGTGTGCTGCTTGACGCAGACGCCTTTTAGAGATTACTTACACATCAACTTTGTCAGCTGAGAAGAGTGAGACGGATGCAGGTCCAAAAAAAAAAAAAAAAGCTGCAATAAGCTGAGTGAAAAGCTTCAGAGAGTAATCAGACCAGCTTTCCATTCAGGTACTGTCATCGATTAATCTGGAAGAAACTATGTAAGAACCAACGAGCAGTGAAGTTTTATATGGATGGATTTGCCATTTAGCAGGCATTTAATCCAGCGGGCAGGTATTTTTGTCACAATTTCCACCACCATATGTGGAAAAAAGTTGCTGAAGACGTGGGGGAAAAAACATTCTCAGTATATTTCTGCTGGAAACAATCACCATAGTCTTCAAGTTGGGTGACCGACCCGCCACCTTGCTGTCTCAAAAGTTAACTAATCAGCTTGGCTGGTGGAGACAATAAGCCTTTAACCCTGTAAGACTCGGAGCTTAACGGACCACGAGGTGGTGGTGGGATGAAGCAGGGGCGAGGGTCTGCTGAAAGATAAACTGGACTGGATTTACACTGAAAAGTGTGTTAAATTGGAGCACAGGACTGATGATCAGGCAAATATTGACCCCATGGAATGACATGTTTACTGGTGTTAAAAGGGCACCAGCGAGGATTGTGTAAATGGAGCTGGGATGTTCAGCTTTTGGCTTAGGGACCCAAATAGATGGGGTGTTTGGAGAAATCCCAGCTTCTCAACTGAGAGGATTTGCTGCTTTTATTTGTCTTGTCATAAACAGAATATCTTGGGGTCTAGAAATTGTTAGTGAGGCAAAACAAGCATCTCTTTTCTTTTAGCATTTCTTGTTTCAAAACTATTTTCTGTCTCTTAAGATTTTCAGAAATATACTTTGTCAATTTGTGGCAAGCAACTGTCAGTGTAAGGTGGGTTTCTTTTATCAGCCCTCAGGGTTTATTCATCCCACCTGTGCATCTTGTAGTTACTGATAGTGAGCAGCTCTAATCTGAGGACATTGTTATACCGTCAAAGCTCAAGAAATGGTCTTTAAACATCTGTCAGAAACAAGCCAAACAGAATAAAACCTGGAAATGAACAGGCCTCCTCATCTATTTAAAAAAAAAGGCAGAGTTTTAAACTGTCCTCAGCCATTTGACTCTGCACCTCTAACGTAACAACATAGAGGCAGGAAGACTGCACAAAACATTTCCACATTAAAATGTCTAAAAGACTGGTCCTGATGAATAGAAAACAGGGTTGACAATCACACATAACATTCACCGAATCCCTAAAACAATAAGCAACAAAAACCAAGGACATCCTACAAATGAGAACAGAACTTTTATTCACAATCTGTGAATCCTCAGAGCACTCACAACGACCACTAAAGGCACAAAAACATCAGTTTCGTAGCCTGTTAAATGAAGCGTCTGTATCATTTAAAACAAATTGTGTTCCATTGTCCTGTGCACAAGAGAATAGTGTTTTTTTCATAGTTTTTGTGTTGCAGGGTGTCCCTACTCCTGCTGTGATTGAGTTTTGCCCTTGCTTCAAGCACACGTGTGCTTCAAGGACTTTTCTACTCTACTGTAGCTCTTCTGTATGACTCAGTCAAAGAAGGAACTCTGATTAAAACCACTGCTGAGTGAGCGCTTATAGCCAAACTCTATTAAGAGATTCATCATTGCAGGGCTCAGCAGATCACACACACACACACACACCTGTCTCTTACCACTCACTCACTCATACTGAACACTCACTCACACACTTCCTGCTGGCTCATGGATCAGGTATGTTACCATGTGGAAAATCTGGCCAGTAACACCAGTATCACTCCATTTAAGGGTGTACTCTTGTGTGAAATATAAACTTAATTTCAATATCACTCTCAATGTCACTGCCGTTACTACCAATTCTATTTTAGTTTACTTTTCATGTAGCTTATCTGACTTCTATTATTATTATGCAATCAGGCACTATTTTTTCATTTACTCCTCATACACTTTATATTTAACTTTATATGTAATACCCTATAGCTGTTTTTTTCATGTTAATGTAATTTTGGTACAATCTCTGGCACAAGAATTTCCTTCGGGATGATTAAAGTTATGTCTTATCTTTCGAGCTGTGACAAGTGATCGATTATGAATTGATTGTTAATTTAATCACCAACTATTTTGATAATCAATTAATCAGTTTGCGTACATTTTTTAAAATATAAAATAGTCAAGTTTCTCTGTTTTCAGCTTGTTAAATGTGAATATTTTCTAGTTTTACACCTGCATTACAGTAAACTGAATACCTTTGAGTTGTGGATGAGCAATTGGGACATTTTTCACCATTTTCTAACATTTTATAGATCAAACAACCAATCTATCAATTAAGAAAATGATTGACAGATTAATCAACAATGAAAATAAGTTAGCTTCAGCCCTAATATAAGCCATAAAGTAGGTTATACATT
This sequence comes from Lutjanus campechanus, assembly GCA_027495735.1. Lineage (NCBI taxonomy): Eukaryota > Metazoa > Chordata > Actinopteri > Lutjaniformes > Lutjanidae > Lutjanus > Lutjanus campechanus. The sequence goes on along the minus strand of JAJHUR010123575.1, from coordinate 1,684 downwards.
TGTCAGCCATATAGTATCAGTGGATATCAGTGGGTTTTTTTTAGAAAAAAAAGGAGGATAAGGAGAAAAACAAGGATAAATCTGCTAGATAAAGTTATGAAACTACAGCTGAGCGGCCTGTATTAGCTCCTCTGTGTGTCTTACTGTCTCCCTCATATATAACAAAAAAATTCTCTATAATTTGTTATAACTGGTGATTTCAACACCCTACAACCTTGTTTTAATGGCAGCAGCTTTAAAACTGACGCATTCACAGCCACGCTGCGTTCAGCCCTGTGAATAAAAGCCATCAACATACCTGTTTTCAGCAGCAGATCAGTGTGTGTCAGAGCATTTAACAAACTCTCCTCTGGTGCTGTAGCCTCTGGGTTTCTCTGTGAGATAAAATCCGCTACTTTCCGCTGCATGTTATGTTATGCGGGCCACTTGCGGGAGCTGCTGTTTATTCCTGGCTGCAGTTCACGGTGTGCGCACAGCTCATCTCATCCCGCCGCCTCTATAATAAACCCGCTGTGGATGTAAACACGCGTCCGTCCGGCTGCTGGACATCCGACATGGAGCTTTTCACCACCATCAGCTGCTCCGCCTGTCTGATAGCTGCTGCTCTGCTCCACACTGAGGAGGGAAACCACAGAGCTTGTTGTAAATTACATCGGAACTGAACTGGGACACCGCAAGGCATGATGGACCGGTTAAAGCTGCACTGCACTGACTGCTGGCGACGTAAATGGACCCACAGATCCAGTCAGTCAGCCAGTCAGTCAGCCAGCCAGCCAGCTCCTCTGGTGCAGTTTACAGTCACGTTTTTTGATCCGAGGAGCTGAAATGCGTCGATGTATCAGACGGTTAAACGTGTGTCCAGATGAAAACTGTTTTCAGGGTCACAACATGGCTCATATTCCTACAAGTGTGTTTCAGTGAAGGAGTTCACACATCTGAAGTGACTTTTTGTGGTAGAAATGTGGTGCAAAGTATATCTACTCGAGTACAATTTTGAGGAATTTACTGGATTCCCATTTTCTGCTACTTTATATTTGCAGTCCAGTGTTGGAATCACAAAACTTATAATCACTGAAATAAAGGGGGGTGTTTCTCTTAAATTTTGAATGCATGACTTTTACTTCTACACTGGTATTGCTACTTTTACTCAAGTAGGCCAAAAGAAAGATATGAGTAGTCTATTTCTTCCACCACTGGTGATGTGTGGGTTACATATTTTATATTTTTTTTATTTATGCAGTCCCTATTTTTGACTTGGGGCTCGGTTTTCCAGTCTCTTGAATGTTTGAAGAAGACATTTTAAATAAATAAATAAATAAAAACAGTGAATGATGTTTGATATAGTTCTTCTACAGAAAACAAACTGCCCTGTTCAAAATTCCTCATTTCATCCACAACTTCAGAATTTGACATGCAAATACAAATGTTTCAAAAGTTTAAATACTTTAATTACTTACTAGATTTCCTCTATTTCACTGAGAAGTCCATTCACAGTACACTACAGGCTTCTATTTAAATGTTAAGTGTGTAACATTTAGGAGGATCTATTGGAAGAAATAGAATATAATATTCATATATATTTATTAGTGTATAATCACCATAAAATAAGAATTGTGTTTTGTTACCTTAGAGTACATAGACTTCTACATGGACTTTAGGTCTAAATTTTCTTTACAATCTCTGA
>JAJHUR010123572.1:0-22447 GCA_027495735.1 Lutjanus campechanus | reverse complement strand
CATTCTCAGTCTCAACGCTGAACTTAAAAACATGTGTTTCTGTGACAATAAACTCCTCGTCTCTCCTATTTTTATCCGACTCGATGTCAGCGCCGGGAGCAGAAACATGTTTCCGAGTGTCATATTGTTTTCTGGTTTCTTTGCTCTAACCAGGCTGTCTGTTGTGAGCCGCGGCCTCGCAGCCCCTCTGTGTATCAGCATTAGAGTGAACTAGTGTCCAGATGGCCAAGCTTGCTGTTCCTGCCCTGAAAGTGGAGCACTGGGCTAAGCTTCCATTATACGGGCTTAAAAACACACTAATCACCCAACAGCTCTCTGCACTACTGCTGCTTTTAGAGGCCGCCACCAGGATGTGTGTGTGTGTGTGTGTGTGTGTGTGTGTGTCTAATCTTAGCACTACCCCCTCGTCATTGACTGTTATCATGACTACAACAGTTCTGTGCATGTCCCTGGTTAGGATCTGGGTTAATAATTAAGCATTTTATATATACTGTATATTATTCACTACTGCAACTTCAACATCAATTAATCGATCAGTTGTTTGGTCTATAACATGTCACAAAATGGTGAAAAAGCCCAAGATGACGTCCTCAAATGTCTTGTTTTGTTCACAACAAGATATTCAGTTTACTGTCACGAGGGAGTGAAGAAAGATCCACATTTGAGGAACTGAAAACGGAGAATTTGGATATTTTTTTCTTTAAAAAGTACTAAAAATCCATTATTCACACATGTGAGGGAAACTTTTAATACAGAGGGGGAGAATTATTTCAAACCATTATTCATGCTTCATTTTCTTCTATTTAATATTTCTCAATTTAATTTAATTAAGTTTTTCATCCTCTAAATTCTTCCTGTCTGAAACACCGAGCCAAATTTCTGCACAATAATGAATTACTGTAAGACCTTTTGGTCAAAAATATATTTGTTTCCTGGCAACACTACTTTGCTGAGTCTACTGTCAAGAAACGAGGAAGCTGTTCTGAATTAAAACGCGACGCTTTAGCAAAGCAGCGCTCATCCCCGCTGACTTCAGTCCAACGCTGTAGTTTTAAAGTTATTAACAAACTGTCTGAAGCCATCTACTCTTGGCGACGTGTCAGCGATGGCGCACATCAATTAACACATTAATGAGCGTAGCTGCAGGTCAGAGTGGAGAAACGTTGCCACGGGGAAACACCCGCTCTGCACTGCGGGCGCTGCTGGCAGAGAGAGAGGAGCTGCTGGCACTGCCAATGTTCATCTGCCGTCCAACTCAATGTGTGTGCATGTGTGTGTGTGTCACAGTGTGTGTGTGTGTGTGTGTGTGTGTGTGTAGGGCATTCCCAGGTGCCAAGGCCGGTCTGACATCTTGGCCTGGTGCGATGAAGTGGCTCCACTGTGCCAGTCAGCCAGTAGATCCCTCAGCTGCTGTCACACACTACATTTGTTATGAAACAGTAAATACCTCATTATCTTTCAAATAACAAATTAAGAAATTGTTCTAAATGTTAATTAATGTTGTTTTTGGTTCAAACTAACTAAGTTTAAATAAAAGAATCTGCATTAAAGGAACCAAACCAGGACCAGTGAAACATTTAGCTCCACATTCATTACTGCTCACTATTTCCAAAAGTATCCCTTTAAGTAATAAAACCACTGCAGATGAGAAAAGTGGCTGTTAGAAGATTAAAGGGATAGTTTGGATTATTTGAGTGAGTAGAGACAGTAGGTGTCGGTGAAGCAGAGAGGGGCAACAAACTGCTGTGGACGGGGTCAGCAAGAAAATGGATTTAAGCTACAAAAAAGGTCCACATTAAAAATATCTTAGAATATTTTCGGCAGCCTTTTCTGATGGGAAACTGCTGTTATATAAGCCAAAGATCGCTCTAACCAAACTCCAGAGGCAAAATCAGTCATTTTACCTTACAGAGCCACAGGAGCTGCCTGTCTACCTCCTCCTCAATAGGTTAGTTAATTTTCTGTGACTTCAGTGTTATTCTCTGACTTCGGCGTTTTAAAGACATGGTTCATATTCACCAAACTCACACAATAGCACCAACTAATTAATTGATCGAGGCAGCGGTAGACAAGCAACTCCTGAGTTCTGCGAGGTAAAACGACTGATTTCACCTATGGAGTTTGGTTGGTTTGGAGAGAGGGAAGCATTTTGCTTATATAACATTTTCCTGTCAGAGAAAGCTGTCTGATGGCAAAATTAAGTGGTGAAAATATTCTAAATATATCGTACACTTAAACTGATATTAATATATAATATAAAATACTTTGCTCCTGACCCCGTCCACAGCAGCTGGTGCCCGTCTCTGCTTCTCCATACTGGAGGTGTAATATCAATACCCCCACTTCAAATAATCTGAACTATCCCTTTAAATAAAATGTTTTAGGTACAGAATTTAAAGACTCCCCGAGATAGATGAGAGAGAAATGTTTCTGGACAAGAAAAATAGTTTAAACTCTGCACTGCACAATAAATATTGATTTGTTTTTTCAGCCTGAACAGATGCCAAAAAAGAAAATCTTAAAAATTCAAACTCAACCACCAAATCAACCGTTTTCATCCTTCAGTTTCACTCTGCTCCGTCTCACTCCCGAGTCTCCGTCGTCACTCTGCTGATTCAGCAGGTTCAGACCTCCCAGGGTGCACTGGGGTCTGCTGATACACACACAAGTACACAACAATACATCAGTCACAACCTCGCAGAGAAAACAAAAAAAAGCTGCCGTGACACATTACCAAAGACAGATCACTACACACACACACACACACACACTCACACACACACACACACACACACACACACACACACACACACACCATGATTCACACTGTGAACCACCTGTCTCTGTCTCCAGCTGTCTCCTGAGCTTCTACTGTACTCAGCTCTTTGTGTGTCTGTTAACTTCCCTGAACTCTCATAGCTGAACTCATGAACTTCTCTCCTCACTGTACAGATGCTCGGTGTGTTTTATGAACACTGATCAGTTCACAGAGAGGAAGGTTACTACTGCAGAGACGATCCTGGTTTCCTGATCTTGAACTTTACTGTTCTCCTCCACCCTGTTTTCAGCAATAACACGCAGCTGCTTTCAGTGAAAATCCTCCGATAAATCTACTGTACAGAGCCTGAACAACACCAAACGACAGAGTCTGGCTGAACACAGTGAAGCACTCAGCAGCTGAAGAGCCAGATGTTTCCCTCAGGAGTTTGAGGAAAGGCCGAAGACCTAAAACACTAGTGCATATCGGGTTTAGGGCAGTGATTCCCAAAGCGTGACCCGCGGCCCACAGGTGTGCCATGAAGGCCCTGCAGGTGGGCCTTTAGAGGTCATAAAAATAAATAAATTACATGTGTTTAAGTTTCATTTTTAGAAGTGATCTGTTTTATTGTCCATTATATTATAATTTCAGACATTACAGCTTTTTCTTAAAATGTCTGTTGATCCTGATTTGTTTTCCGTGTCTGATGAATTCAGACTTCAGTCTGTTTACAGACAAAATGTTTCTCGTAGCTCAATTTGTGTTCATCAGCAGCACACGGGGGCGTTTTATATTTGACGTGTTGACAGCCACGGTGACGTGCCTCAGATTCGCCCAAGGTGTGTTTATGTAATATCTAACAAACAGTTTCAGTATTTGGTTTAAGATTGTTTGTCATGTTTCTTTTGCTCTCATTGTGCATCATGGTATTTGTCTTGTCTTGTTTTTGTTTGTAGTGTTTTGTTGTCAGCCCTTGACAGGCTGCGCACACTTTGGTGCATTAAAGTAATGTAATAAAAAAAAAGAAACTGCCTTACCTGTAAGTTTGAAAACAGCATGAAAGATTTATGATTAATTTTTTAGTTTTTTAAGTAATCAGAGCTAATAAAACAAAGCCATGAGATTCTAATTCTGTGTTATTCTTCATTTATCTGACCTGGTTTAACAGGTGTTACACTGTATGTGGTCACATTTACACACAACATATCGTGTTTCTATGTTTAGTTTTGTGTGTTGATCAGAGTTTTGGGCTGCAGAAGATTTTCAGATTTCAAACTGGGCTATGATAATTTTGGGATTGGCTGATTTAGGGGATTTATTAGCAGAATACGGCAGTAATGGAATATAAGATCCATCAGTATGTTTTCATTAGTGTATAATCACCTGAAAATAAGAATCATTGTGTTTCTGTTAACTTAGAATGAGACGTTTATATCTGCAGAGGATGCAGGTCGTCTGTCATGGAAGCAGCCATGTTGCATCTCCATGTTTCTTCAGTAGCCCAATAAAAACAAAAGACTGATAACACTTTTGTGTTTTCATGAGTTTCATGGCCACTGTAGTTTCTCCTTCACTCTAGGAAGGGGAAGGTGAGACGAGGGGTACTCAGCTGGTTGCTAACCTGACCGCTAGATTGCAATTCTCACAATACCAGAATTTTATTTTATTTAACCTGCACACATGGTACAGAAAACGTTTCTGAACACTGCCTGGTTTTGCTGCAAGTCAAATTTCAGGCAGGACAATAGAGGCTGAACTTTAGACAAACTTTGTTCCTTCAATGTCGCTTTGTATTTTGCCATAATTTAAAATAATTCAACTATGCCACCATTTTGTCTCTTTAGCGCTCGTCTCTCCCACTAATGTGTCACGTCAGTACATTTGCCCACATTGAAAAGAAAGCAAACCGACACATTATTATTCTTTTAGTTCAGTTTAATTTTCGAGTCTCAATTACAAACAGTTGCAGTTGATTTTTTTAGCTGGTAAGACGGGTGTATTTTTACTTTAAATACATTTTTAATAGGTTTTTCCTTCCTTGTCTTACAGTAAAATACACAGTGGAAGCAGAAACACAGTGAATTCATTTTTAAAGTTGACACTGTGTTTAAATAAGTGCTCCTCCTCTGTGTGTGTTCTTAACATCAGTGACAGTTTTGAATGTGTGTGTGTGTGACTGCTCTACTTTCCTGTGCTGTCCTTGTTCGTTTGCGTCTGTGCCACCCGGTGGGAGTCAGACTCTTCATCTACACGCGGTGGATTGTTGCATATTACAGGTTTAATCGTCTGCCGTCTTCCAGAGCTGTGTCATCCTGGAAAACGGTCGGCTCAGCTCAATGATGTCACCTTTCATTTGTCCTTCTTCCCACAAGCCACCGCAGCTGCGTTATGCTTCTTCTGGGAATGGACGGGTGTCGGGTTACACATCTCATTGATTGTGAGCAGCTAGCTTAGCGGTCACAGTTGAGTCAGCTAACAGTTCGGATCAGCGTCTCATCATTCATCCGGAGAACACGGTTCTCCAAAACAGAGGCCAAGGCTTTAAAACTGAGAGCGCTGACATGAATGATTTACTTTCTTTTTTATGTTCGTGCTTTATATTGTCCTTTAATGAGCACAGGGGCCACTTTCACCTGCCCTCAGAACCATTATACCTCTGATGCGCCTGATGTTAGAGTAACGTCCGTCTAACCCGACTAAAATCAATATGTAGAGACGCGTTCTGACCTTTGACCTGATAAAAGTCTGTCTGGCACCACATTAAAGTCTCTGCACTTAAATCATTATTGTGTTCAGACATTATTTGGGCTGCTTTACGTCACAGAGGAGCAGGTGCAATTTCTTTAAAAGCACAGAACTGTCATCTCCAACACAGTAAATGTTATGTTGTTTCTCTATAATCCACTTGACGGAGGATCATTTTGGATTTTAACTGTGTCATCCAGTTTATTCACAGGTCCCTTTAAACGACCTTAACTCTGCAAAAACATGTTTTTAAACTGTCTCGTACGCACTAGAAACTGAAAGAAAACTCCAACATTTCAATCTATAGCACTCAAATCGAACGTTTGGGAGCACTTAGCGGGCGCCACCATAAAGACTCTTAATGTCAATAAATCAGGAGTTAATAATTTTACTGGAGTTTGTTTGTTTTGATAAGTGTTTTTCCTGTTTGATGGATCTGACTGAACGCAGCCTGTTTCTCTTCAGTCCAGAGCTGCTCAGCTCATAAAGACCACAGTCAGAGGTAACAGCCTGCCCATTTACTTTTACAGTGAAAGGAGGGTAATGGGGGCGTCTGTCACATTAAATATTACCACTTCCATTCACTCGCAGTGTTTTACATCCAGATCTAACTTGCGGTGCTTTAGTCACTTCTTTTCAAGAAAGTAGAAAGTGCATTTAGGGCTGCACGATTTGGTAAAAGTCATATTTTTTTAGTGGAAATGATCAGTTTTGCATTTACAATTTCATGTGTATGGAAGAAAGTCATAATGAAGTGATATTTATTGAGGTCTGAACCAAACAAACGTATTTTCCCATCTGGAAAACAAGATTTTTAGGCCAAGTTTTCTCACAAATTTTTCCTTTTTTCAAAGAAACAGTGATCTGGATATTGCACTTGGCATGAAGAATTTAACCTACTAGAAATGTATTAATCGAGAATTAATTGATCATCAAGAAATGGCAGTAATTACACCCTATTTCATTTGTGTTCATTAGTGTATAATCACCTTAAAATAAGAATCATTGTGTTTTTGTTAACTGAGAATGAGACGTTTGTATCTGCAGAGGATGCAGGTTCTCTGCAGATAAACAAAATACAAAACAACAAAATACAAAGTGAAAAAGTGAAATCTGAAACACATTTGCAAACACACCATCATAATTTGTACCTACAATTCCCAGAAGACTCTTAGAGAAGCAACAAAATGTGACCAATCCTGTAAAACTTCCTTTGTTCTAATAAATTCGGACATGAATTTAATTTAAGTCTTTTGTTCGTCTGAATTCAGCTCATGAACGGCCTCCACACGTCTCCAGTCCCGTCTCCCTCTGTGTTTTTGTAAATTTTAATTATTAAACAAAGCAGACAAACTGAAAAAGAGCGACAAACTGTAAACTGTAATCCCACTGATGATGTTTATCTCTTAAGAAGTTGCAGAGATGATTGAGTCATCTCCGCAGGAGCCATCTGCTCTAAACTGCTGTAATACCACACACACACACACACACACACACACATGCATCTGCACCACATTCTAGTGTGAGCAAACACACTAAAAGCACATCAACATTATGATAAACACACACATGTACAGTCATATGTGGTGTGTTTGTCTCTCACACACACTCGGGCAGGTTGAAGCAGCCTGCAGCGAGGCGGCAGACACACAGCGAGTCTCCTGTCCACTGAATGAACACAGTTAGGTTGTACACACACTTCGCACTGTCACGCAAGTCTAGAAAACCTCACAGTGCTCACTGTTCATGTGTGTCTGTGACATAAAGAGCTGTGTGTGTGTCTGTGAGTCTGTGAGTCACAGAGAAACACGCCTGTGTGTGTTTAAGGGCAGCGCCTGTGTGTGAAATCACATCAGCATGAATGAGGCGTCTTCATTCATCCACACGAGACGAGTGCAGAGCGTTAAGAAGATCTCATGTCGTGTCCTGAACACAAAGCAGGTCACAACTTTGTGCAAACAAGCTTCAAGGTTTAACAAACAGTGACAACGTGAAACTGTGACGAGACGATCTGATCCTGAGTTTACTTCTGTCCTCCCTCTCTCCCCTCCTCCTCCCTGCGCCATGTCATGTCATGTCATGTCTTTTTTTGTTTTCCACAGTGAGACGGGCCCGAGACGAGCAGCGGAGATATCTGTCGACAAACAGTCCTGGTGAGAATCTGTTTTCAAGATCTTAATGAGACAATCAGCACGGGAACGATTACTACAACATGAAAACAGAGGCAGAACGATGACTGACTGTCTGTGGGGAGCTCTTCAACATGTCACAGGTCTGTCCTGACTAAACTGTCTCAGCTAACAGACAAACAGGTTAAATATGAACATGAACTCTGACTGATGCCACAAATAAATATTTTCACCTAAAACTGAGCACAGCGTGCAAAGATTATTTCTCTGCGTGTGAAGAAATAATTTCATTCTGACGTTTTCTTTAGAGGATACATGGGAAATAATTTCATTCTGACGTTTTCTTTTAATGAGTTTGCTAAATGCATTCATCAAAAGTCTCTGGTGATTTTTTTTTTAAATTCAATCTAACCTGTTAACATTAAATGCTGATTTGTGCGAGTTACTCATCTAATGATGTCTGATGATCACATCACTTCACCATCCAGAGGTTTCAACCCGACATGTTCAGAAAAGCTGAATTTAGATCACAGAAGTGAATGAACAGGTGGTGAAAACCGAGCATGTAGGAGTTAGTGGAGATTTAATTAATTTAATTTACTTAAATTGAATTGACTCAAATTGAAACATTATGAGACTAAAGCAGCCTTCATACGATGAGAGATCTGCTGTGGGCTCACTGCAGGGCAGGAAACACACATCTACATCTACAAACAGCTGAGCAAACTTAAACACTGGATTTAGCTGGAGTCATAAACTTTATACTTATTGAAGAATCTCAAAGCTTCATCTGACTGCTGACATTCAGCCGTGCATCATGTTTACCGGTGAGACTGTGATATGTTTTTAATGTTACAGAGCGTCTCTCTTCCTCCCTACACCGCTTGTACATGTCGCTTCTGGCTGCGCTGTCACATACAGCTGTTGTCTCTTATCAGTGTCAAAGCTGAAATAATTTAAAACAATTACAAGCGTGTTCAAGCGGTGCGCCTCCACCTAGTTGGGTGCAGCTGCTCTCCGCAGGAAAACAATCGTACAGGCTGCGCAGAATAGTTTTACTGCTAATCATGTGAGGGCATCTTTACCCTCCGAGCACAGAGGTCAGCTGTTAGGGCAGGTATAGAGTCCCTCTGCATTCTTCAGAACAGAGCTGTGTGAAACATTAAATACTTAATTACTAATTAATTAGTTTACTGAAGCTACTTTACTGTAACAACAGAGAGTCTGTGCCCATCCATGTAAAAGGTTTTGTAGCATTTCCTAAATTCAGGTTACAAGACTCATAATTTGTGTTATTCACCTGTGAATCAAGCAACTTGGAAACAACTGAGAAGGTTAAAGTGAGAATAATGATAGATTCATAATTTAATAAGACGAATGTCAGATAGCACGGTCGATGTACGGTAGATGTTTGCAGTACACGGTTTAATTTGAAACTAGCACAAGTGAGTTAACTTTAAACTTAATACTTAATTTTCTTAATATTTCTGATATTTGGAGAAAAAAAGGATAAATACAAGCTTCTTACTGACTCATCATCAGCAGGCTAACGAGGCTGAGTGACCTTTTAACTGGTTAGCAAACAAAGCAAAGTTTTCTTAACTTTTTAGCTAACTAGCACACAAAGTAGTCTTGTTGACTGTTTAGCTAGCTGGCAAACTAGCAAACATTTCCATATTAAATAAACTTATTCAGTTATGGTGTAGGAATCAAAAAGCAGAATCTAAATTAAAGTTTCCCAATGATTCCTTTGGATTTGTAATTTTAGAATCGATTCTTATTTTGAATCAGTTCTCGATGTCCAACCTTGTCATCTGCTGTGTGACAGGAGCAGTGAAGACCAGTGTCACCGCCTGTTAATCGTCACACTACATGCCAACCCTGTTGTGTAACACGTCGAGCCTCTTCTGCCTCCAGGAACGTCGGCACGCAAATTAAAATCACACACTGCAGCAGCAGCAGCATTATTCTGATGTTGTTCGGTTCAGTGTAAAAAAAGATGTGGGTAATGACGGGTCTCTCTTCACAGCAGTATTGTGGGATCTCTGTGTAAAAAGGACTGAAGCTGCTCGGGGGCTGAAATCATCTGATAGAATGATTTCCTACATCGTCCTGTTTTCACTGCCGAGTGGGACAAACTCATCATGGACGGACGCACAAACACAAAAACTTCTAACAAAGTGTTAGCCTATATTCCATATGAACTTTAACCAAAATGTGTTATAACACTGACCCCCAACTGACTGAAATACCAGACAAGCTCTCTGTAGTTGAGTTGCATTGTGGGTAATGTGAGCGCAAGGGTTTGATAAGGATGCACAAAATAAAAAAAGACTAGCTTTGCTTCTGCTGCATCGATTCTGATCCTTCTTCGACTTTGACGATGTTAAATCGGTGAAGCATTCTTAAGAAACTGGCAGCTTAGTATTTTATTATTTTTTTTAGTAATCCTGTTACTCCAAGTATCTGACAGTGTGAAAGGTTACCTTGCAGAAGGGTTTTAAAATGTTAAGGAGTGGATCAACCTCACAGTGGGGAAGAAGTGATGCCTGCGCTAATCCGGAGAAAAGCAGCTGACCGTGATAAGACGCATAAACACACCAACACCACATAAACTACATATAAAAACACTTAGAGAGGCTCACAGATCGACAGACACACACTCAGTGAGGCGCACACACACACACTCTGCAGCCATTACTGCCAGATAGGCCCGGCCTAATCAGGTCAATGGAAATGTCCATCACTCCATCAACTGGAAGTAGATATGAAGAGGGAGGGAGGGATGGTGGAGGGAGGTGGGTGAGGAGGAAAGCATGACGGGCTCAGAGAGGGGGAGAGAAAAGATGGCAGAGTGAGAGAAAGTGACAGAGCGAGGGTCAGAGGAGAGAGAGAGAGAGAGAGAGGGGGGAATTAAGATGGAGTGAGTGAGGGTGAAGTAACGCATGACGTGAAGAATGAAGAACGCGGTGATTAAAAAATTTAAATGGGAGTTCTATAATTTATGTTAATTGATGGTAATTCTGACCCCGTCTTGCAGGCGGCTCTCCTACGCACTCGTTCACGCTCTCCTTAACACGCACGGCGCTGCGGTTACTCCAACTGTTGCCACTCGGGACCGAAACATGACTTTGGTGGATATAAAGAGCGCTGATGATGTCGGTCACTTTTACTGGACAGTGATGCTGATCCAGGACTTTTATCCTTCTCAGTTTGGAAAATACAAGAAGATACTTTGATATCAGACTGGACACATTTGGTTCACGGTGCCAGTTTCACTCATGTGTAAATCCTCTCCTGCTCTGTTCCAGCATGTTTAATTCCAGAGTTAATGAGCCAACTTTTATGTTAGATTCCTAAGTGTCACTTAAGTACACTGAGAAACAGCTGTTTTCATCTGTGGTTCTTAAAAATTGCACCAACCAGGATTATTAACTCACAAACTAGCTTAAAATTAAGCAAGATTACATTTAAACTTCTGTTTAAAACTCACATTAGTTTTTATTTTTTAACTTGGATTTAATTAAATTTAATTATGCTGCCCAACAACTTTAAACTACAAATTATAATGTGATCCATCAACTTTAAATTTATAAGAAATTAGAGTTTCTCTGCCAGCCAACAGCACTGCTAACTGGGCTAACAAGGTGAACTAGCAAATAACCTAAAGTTCTGTTAACTTCTTAGCTAGCTAGCACACAATTAACCTATACAGAGCAGCAGAGTCTAAAGTTAATGATTTGACCTTCTCTTTTTAACTTATTAGGACCTGACAGCACTCACATTTATTTTCATTCATCTATTTATTTGATTTGGATACTCAGGCATCTTCATACTGATTCAACTTATTTATTAAACTTATTTAGTTTACAAATACAGCCACCACACACTTCTACTGGATCATAAGTGATGATTAAAAGGGATTATGTCATTTAAACTCTTTTGGGATTTTTTTAGGAAAATGTTGCAGGTTATACCTTTAAACCTAGTTTTGCTTAACACTGATTTGAACTAATCCTAGATTAAATTAATCTTTGTTGGGACAACTCAGTCTTAGACTTTAGAACAATAGTTTTACTGTAGCTGTAATCCATGTCAAGATCATGTTGAATTGTTTTATTTTATTTTATTTCTGTTCAAACATTAGTGCAGATGTGTGTCAGAGAGGATGCAAACAATGTCGGATCCTTCTGTTCTTCCTTCTCAGGTTTAGCTGAGATGTAATGTGATGATTATAAACACGACCTAATCAGAAACTGTGGATTTCATTTAATAGGCTTTTTTATTTCTATATTTTGTGACATGAAGCACCACGCACCAAAACATGTGCACTTAATAAACACAAAAGAACAAAAATAAAAGTGTGATCACAGCCTAAGAATCAAAAAACTAAACCCAAACTAAACATTTATATTATTTAAGCAGTTATATTTTGATCTAAATCAGAGAACAGCTTCAACTCGTGTGACAAACTCTCTCTCTCTCTCTCCACTGAACCCGCTGACACGTAAAAATGCTTCGCTCAGAAATTTAGCGGTTCATTTTTCACCAACATATCGTGTTTCCAGGAGTCACAGCCCGCCGAGCAGAACGGCCGCCTCACATAAAGCTTTTAGCCTTGATGGTACTGTGACGCCATCTGAGCCACAGATTGAGAAACCTGTCGCCTCCAGAGCAGCACGTTGACCTCTGACTCGCTCACCCTCAACCACTCTGTCAGGCCCATTACCAGCCCATTATAGTAATTCAATGGATGCTGTCTGCACGGTCGCCTGCAGGGCACACGAGCACAGACCCTCCAAACCCATTCAGAAAATACATGTACAAAATATATGTAACATATACAGAACGGTTACATGGACACGAGCCCACACAGAACAGTATGTGCAGTAATTATTCATATCACATCCACACACACACACAGACTGCACAGTCTCAGTCCAGACAAAATCTATAAATGTGATCCAATCCTTTTCTACATACACCCACCAAACACACACACACACACACACACACACACACACACACGCCAGTTAATTCATGAGTCAACTCCCATAAAAACACAAAAAGACGACACGAAACCTTCATAAATCCACCAAACACAGCAGGAAAACCAAAACACAAGAAAAAGGAGACAGTGAGACAGTGAGACTGGAAACATCTGATGAAATTATGTGGCAATGTCATAAAGTACTTTTCCTCCCAAACTGAGAGTCTGTCTTCCATCTGCTGCCATTCAAACTCCAACTCATTACGGCTTTTTACTACAAGATGAGCCAATCTGAAGCGTTTGCTTTAAAGTTACATTTTCAACATGAAACGTCTCATATTTATGAAGCATCGGCTCATAAACGCCGTGTTTTAATTAACTGTTTCAATATATTTTTAGTCTGTGGGGACTGAAGACCCTCTTTATCCCCCCAGTGAGAGCTGGAAGCAGCTCCGGCCTCCACAGACCTGCAGCGGATATTAATGGATTTCAATAAATAAAAAGACGCACTCTTAGAAATGAAGATCCTAACTAGAACCATCAAGGGTTCTTCAGCTTGTCCGCATAAGAGAACCCTTTTTGGCTCCTGGTAGATCCTTTCATAATGGTTCCACATGGAACCCTTTCAGAGAGTTCTACATAGAACCATCTGTGAAAGGTATCATCCCCCTGTGAGAGGATCCACAAAGAACCCTTCTTTGGTGTAATGGTTCCATCTAGAACCCTCTCTGGGGGTTTTTATGGATGGTGGTTTTACCAAGAGACATTTTATAGTCCAAAGGTTTAATCTAGAACCCAACCAGAGGGTTCTACTGAGAACGCACCAAGGGGGTTTTACCAAGAACCTTTTTATGTTTCAAGGGTTTTTATCTAGAACACATTCAGGAGGTTCTTCTATGAACCTTTTCATATTCCGAGGGTTTTATATGGAATGCACCCAGGTGGTTCTACCAAGATTTTTTTTAAATATTCCAATGGTTTTATCTAGAACACACTCAAAGAATTCTACTAAGAACCCTTTTTACATTACAAAGTTTTTTTTATCTAGAACCCACCAACCTTTTTATATTCTGATGGTTTTGTCTAGAACATACTCAGGAGGTTCTACCGAGAACCTTTTTATATTTCAAGGGTTTTATCTAGAACACACCAAGAAGGTTCAACTGAGAACCCGTTAATAATATGGTACAAAGAACCCTCGATGAAATAATTAATAATCTTTGAAGAACTGTACTTTAGCTCCTGTAATTAACGGATATTTTCATTTCATTTTAAACGTGGTTGAAAAAGAATCAACACATCAACACTTCTGACAAAGTGTGTAAATACAGTAAAACCCAAAAGTGCTTAAACTGCTTAAAAAGCTACAGTTTCACTTGTTAAGTGTTATATTAACCTGTGAAAGAACCTAAAAGCTAAGAACTCAAAAAGAAAAAGAAAAACTTTTAAAAATGTTAAACATGGTTCCCCTCAAAATCAAAGCCAATATTTATCCTCTGTGCCATGAAAACACTGAGAGATACTGATGTTTCATTTGATTTCATCAGCCAATTTTATCACACACACACACACACACACACACACACACACACACACACACACACTCCTACAGTCCTTAAATGTGCTTAAACACACATGCAAATGCTCATCTATTCACACTTCCATGTCCCCTGCATGTACACACACGTATGCAAACACACACACAGAGTGAAGCCTGGACTCAGCCTGACAAAAGCGACGGTCAAGCATTCGTCGACACTGACATCCAATTTATGTGACTGACTGAGCAGGCAGTGGGGTGAATAAGCTTTAATGGGTTAAAAGGGGGGACGTGTAAAGAGCTCAGAGCCTGGGAGGTTTACAGCATCACACACACACACACACACACACACACACACACACACACTGTGTCATCATGCTCTCACAGGAGGAGAAACTCTTCATACAGAGTCTCAGTCAAAAAACAGAGAAAACTAACAGGATGTCAGTGAGGAACAGAAAAGGATGTTCTGTCTGAAGAACTTTTGGGCTCAGCAACAGTATTAAAGAGAAATCTCACTTTTTATTTCAGTCTGACTTTAATGTTCCGCCTGCAGCCAGGACACAAATACGGTTCTTATGGGTTCTGGACATAACCATCATATGGTTCTCAAAATACAAGTTTCCCTTTAAATTTAATATCCAGAGATCTAAAACTGGCTTCTGATCAGCCAAACTATCATGAACCAGAAAGACTCTGACAGCTTCACCATTTATACCAATAATTACACTTTTTCTTTCGTTATGGTCCAGAGCTCAGAGACAAGCTACAGAAGTTTAGGGGCCAACAAAGCTTCACTCACAGATGGTAAAATCAGGCTCATCTGTGGACGTGATTGCAAACTGCGACTAAACACGTGTGTGTTCACTGAATTTCCCCCAAAGGGAGATTTAATTTAAGTTTGTCCTCTTCTGAGCTGATTGCAAATTCAACCAACACGCATGTTTATCTGGTGAGGATGGGCTGTAAATTACACCAAAACATTAACAGTACTGATAAAAAAGGATGACAAACTAACTGAGCTAAACAGACGACATACACGCAGCTTTCGTTTTAGCTTGTTTATAAGAATTTGCTGAAGAGCACAAAGAGAAGACGAGGAGGAAGAGTTGGTAAAAAGGCTGGTGCAACTTCATTTATACGGACATGGTTCAGGTGTCAAAAGTCAGACTTTGAACATAAAATAATAACCTGCAAGGGGTGGTAACATTTGTTTTCTATTTATTATTCCAATTTTGCACATTAAATATTCTTTAGTCTCGCACAGCCAGACCTCGCTGCACAGCGCTCAGCGCTGGAGAAAAGTCCGACTCCACATATACACATTGTGCTACAGCAGGAGAAACGCCCGCCTTGTTTGTATCTCTTTAAACCAATCACAAACGTCTGGGGCAGCACTAAGCTCAGGACGCAGCAACAGTGCTGCTGCAAAATAGTGTTGAGGGGGAAACGTTTTTGTGGAAAAGTTGCATGTCGGGAGGCGAACTCTGGCATTAAAATGACATCATCAAAAGGTGACAGCTGTTAGCTTGTTTTCAGTCATACTGTTAGCTTCTCAGTCGCGCTTTCATCATGCGTGAAAAGTTGAGCCTGTCGACGCTTGATGCCGACAAATTTCTGTCTGAAACCGACCCGAACCCTCATTAGCATATTTCAGCCCGAACCCGATTAAAAGTCCGACGTTTTTCTTAAGAAGCTTCCCTCTGTGCACCAAACAGTAGGAATTTTCAGTGACAGGGACAAAACATGCAGGGAATTGGAACCGACATCGACTAAACTGAGGGGGGGGGGAGTGAAAATGAAAATAAATAAATAAACAAATAAACAAATAAATAAATAATAAATTGACTTATACCCACAGCGTGCAACCAGCCAGTCAGACTAGATGTTCTTAAAATACCTCTAGTAATGTAGTAGCCATACAGTTGTCATGGTAATGCTTTGAAATTTTAAGAAAAATAAATATATTGTGATATATACTGTTACTGTCCGTGCTTCAAATTACAGTGATCAACTTTCATACTGCCCAGCCCGAGGCCTAACACAGGAAAAGTCTACAATGGGCTATTTAAAGGCTGAAATATTTGGTAGCTTCTCTTTCTACTTAAAAAACAAACCTGAGCAACTATACTACTTCCATATCTGACCATCTGTCATATAGGCCCCCGGTTGTGTTTGTACTGTATGAAGAAAAACAAGCAGAGATCATCAGGGATTATAAACTTTATGGTAGAAAAAAAGAGCTGCATTCAGATCACATCACATCAAGTCATTTCTCCTCCGTGACAAAAGCGCTAATAAAAGTTGATCTATGATAAAACAAATTAGAGCGAAGCCTCCATCCTGCATGAGTGATTGAAGGGAAAACGGCTTTATTCTAAGAATTGATGATAATTGAAAGTGACGTGAAACTCAACCTCAGTCCGATAACGACTGACTAAAACGTGCAGATGAGAAATCTGAGCTTGATGGATGGGGCGGGGGAACGATGTCAGAACTATAAATAGCATTTCTATGTGAAATATTCATTAGACTAAGTGAGAGATAGATGGATGGAAGCGAGGGAGGGAAAAAAAGAAGAGTGAGAGATTTACAGGCAGAGAAAAATATAGAAGGGAGGTAAGAACTCAGATAGATTTGGGAGAAATGGGAGAGAGAGTGAAAAAGAGGCTCAGAAATGAGGGAAAACAGACAGATAATTGGGCCGTGGCGTCTGCCCCCCAGCCTGCTGTGTCACCCACCATTTGTCTCCTCTCCCATGCGGAGCGAGGGAGCGAGGCTCGGGGCAAAACACAGTCAAAAAATGACAAAACCACACAGACAATCTTCCCTCTGCAACACAGGAATAAATACAAACATGGAATAAATGAGGAGGCGTTAAACTTTCTTCACCCTGCTGCTGGAATAAGTAATTGTTTTTCTCACCTTGGAGGCCAGGCTCATTAAAACGCAGCCCTGGCTTTGTGTGTGGAGACTCTGTCAAGCATGAGTCACTGCAGAAAGCCAGGGAATACATGGTGGGCAGTGAACCAAGATGCAACGTACAGTAGGTGTTGGGTCATGGATCATCAGCGCGAAAGAAATATTTCATGAATTAAAGAGAAAACTATTAAAGTAGCATTTGTCTTGACATTTAGATTTTTTTTTTTCCTTTTAAACTTGTGGTGGAGATTTATTTCTTACTTTTTTTATCTTTTATCATCCTGAGGTTTGTCATGAACCAACACTGAATCAACACAAGAGGTCAGTGAGACGAGAATAAAAACTTTATCAGATATTTTATAACTGAACATATAACCAGTCATCTGCTATATATCTAACAAATATCTGCTTTTTAGCCCAAACACTCCCACTTACTTCCCAAGTTGAGTCTTAATAATAATTCTCTCCAATATAACAGAACACGAAGACGCTAAAAAAGTACATTTAAAAAACTCACCAGCTACGTCTCTTTATATAAATCATGATCCGCAGACCGTGCTGTGAACAGCTTCATGTACAAACTATTTTCTTTCTACCAAACAAAAGTCGCCAACTGCATCACCACGCAGAAGGAAGCGTGCATCTACTCATGGACGAGAGGCTCGCAGGGTTTAAACGTTTAACGTTAATGGCGTCCTCCTCAGCTGAGCTGTGACCTCTCATCCATGGTCCCTAAATCTGTGAGATTTGTACTAATCCTTGTTCTTCTTGCTGCCTCGACAACGCATGCTTGTGATCACCAGAAAGTCTTTCTGATGTTGGGAAAGGGTCTGCAAACTGCAACTGAAAATTACTCCTAATACAAGGAACTTTCATTCTAGATGGATAAATAGCATAACAGATAAGAGGGAAAAAATTTTTGGGGGTGAACGATCCCTTTAACCGCTGAATTACGTACAAGATTCGCTTAAAATTTGCAAATTTGTGTAATTTTAAACAATAAAAAAAGGGTCGTTTTCTGAGCTATTATGTTGATTTCTCCTGAACTTGTCCACAGCTCTGCTGACTGACTCTGCAAACAGTTGTGTCTTTTTTAGCTGCAATCAATAAAGGTGAAAGAAGGAGTTTGTTGCCGTTGTAATATTGCAACTTTCCTGAACATAGTTTGGGCCAGCTGCAGGACTGCAAACCTATTGAACTCACAGTTCTTTTTTTAAAGCACTAATCAATAAATACAGAGACAGACAGGCTGGCACTGCACTTCGGGACACTATGGTGCTGTGAGACGTCTAGAACAGCTGACGACTACTTTCTATTCTGATCACAGGAAACAGAGAGAGAGAGTGGGGGGGGGTTAAAGACAGCAAGAGTGACAGTGAACGGTTTGACAGCAAGAGGGAGGAAACAGAGACATGAGATGGGAAGATACTAAAAAGGGAGAAATAATAAAGGTGCAATACCTGTGTCAGTTCTGCATAAGCTGTTTAGCATCATTAGTTGTTCTCTCAATTATATCAAAATCTAAATTTTAAAAACACATGTTTGCTCAGTAAAAAGTATCAATAGTAATTTAAAAACACAGTTCACTTAAAGATTGTGGTTTTGTGTCTTGGCAGATCAGGTCAACAGAGGAAATAAATATAGATTAAACATGCAAATACTAAAACACCAAGAGTAAAACCAGAGTCACACAAAAGGTCTAAAAGAGGCAAAAAAAACAGGTTCTGGTGCTCAGCTGAACAAAGAGCAGTCAGCTGCTTACTGAGTCCAACTCAAAGTTTTAAGTCTCCGTGAGGAACCAGCTTGTTCTCATAAAGAGGGAGGAGACCACACAACATTATTGGCTAATTCAAGTTGTTCAAATTAAAAAAGCAAAAACGTCTGTGACTCCAAACAGTGATTTTCACCGAGTGTTTGAGATCCACCCGAGAAAGAGGCAACAACAGCCGGAGGGAAGCAGACGAGTGACTGGAGGGTTTAAATTCCTGCTGCACCTCCTCGCTGCTCCTCTGTGTTTTAACTGTACAACAAGGATTTACTGAGTCTAACAGAGACGTTCTTACTCAAGTTTCATGATGACAGAGACGGTCCTCACAAGAAGAATGACAGCATTGGTCGATGTAAGTCAGGTGACATTACAGAGTGACAGTGTGTGATGAGTAGGGGCGGTGTGGAAAAAAATCTATTTTTAGATGCACTGCGATTCTCTCTTGTAAATTTATGAATTGATGTAGAAAAGTTGATCATCTGTACTTTAAAAACCCAGTTTTCAATTATGATTATTATTGTATTATTATTATTATTATTAAGTATAACAATTATGTAAGACCTGGCTGTGTGATTCTTATGGCTGAACCAGCTGGATGGTGACATGTAATGTAAACGTAGCGTGTGCAAGCATGACGTTGAAGGAAAAAGGGACCTGGTAATCACACATTGTGAAAAAATACATCAAAACATTTGATGCATCAATAATCACTTTATAATCACATCGTAGCCCTCTGAACTAGAATCTAATCATGAGGTGCCAGGAGGTTCCCTGGTGCTGAGGAGGCTGCAGTGAACACGTAGACTGTATAAGTAATGGATGGGTCTGGATCTAGAGATTATTATTCTACATCTCACTTGATTTATGACCTCAGTAAAGAGTTCCCTAATGAGTTTATGTTCTCAATCACTACTTTCACGTCTTCTTAAATACAGCATGATGTTCACCTGGTAAATTTGGAGAAATTCAGAGTAATTTAAACAAAAATAAATACTTTTGCATAAATTATGATCTTAGTTATCCAAATATGGTCACTTCTTGCTCCAAAAGAAGACAAAAACAAAACAACAACAACAAAACACAAGATGGCGACGGCCGTATTGCCAAACTTAAGACAATCATGGCGAGTTTATACCTGGGCGAACCAACAAAACATCACAACACTTCAGATCACTGTTCATTTTCTTCATTGTTTTTTCTTTTTAAGCACAACCACAATCACTTCCTATCCTTAATTAAGGTTTGTTTGGATTTTTTTGTAACTATGACAACCAAGCTCCCCTAACCCTTCTCCAAGTTGTGTTTTTAACTCAAACCGCCGTGTTTCAGTAACCTTACCAAACTAATTATTTTAACCTATTTAATCTATTTTTCAACTGTTTTGTTTGACAAAGACAAATGACACTGTGCTTAACCGCACAAGGACAAAACAGCTTCTGTCATTCTTACCAAATTAAAAACAATCATCTACAGAGAAATACTGACTGGCTGTCTGTTTGATCCAAATGCTAACGAAAGTAAAGTAGTTGGCTAACTTTCAACTTTCAAAGCGCAGATTATTGTGTCAGTCGTATCGAGATGTTTACATCTGAAAGTTTCACGTCTTCAGTTGAGCAGGTTTAAGACGATGTGTTCGTCTCGCCCGTGTGAGGCAGCGATCAGGGATGTCAGCGATCCTCTTCCCTCCTCTGGAAGGAGGCTGAGAAGTTGGACCGTTGTTATGGCGATAGTGGAACCAGTCTTGCCAGGGTGTCTGCGGAAACCGGGCGTAACCATAACAACGACGGAACTCTCCTCGAGAATGCTGCTGTGTTTAAGACCCTCGAGACACACAAACACTCACACACACACGCCCACTGGCTCACTGCCAGCTAGAGATGCAGCCCACATCCAAACCAGAGAGAAAACACAGAAACTTTTCTCTGACACACGAACCACAAATTAAAACTTTATGATTTTTATTCTCTTTCAAACTTGCACTTTTTTTTTTTAAACTTACTCTCCTGGTTCAAAGCGTACGCCGTCCTCTTTGTGCATATAAACTAGACGACAAGACTGCTTAGACACAAGCCCGGCTCACTTCCCCCCAAAAATCAGAACTACAGGGGGTAAGAGAGAGAGAGAGAGCAGGCTAGAGAGAAACACAAAGTGCAGACAGCAGGGAGAGACATCGTTATCCAGCATCTTTCAAAGACGTTCCCCAAGTATGTCACAAAATGTGTGTCAACCAGTACCAGTTACAGCCAGTACAGTCAGTCGTCTACACTGGAAAATGATAATAATAATATGATACGAGCAAATTTAACTGTGATGCTATTCATGGAGATGGGGTTTTGTTTTGGGCCAATACTGATACTGATTATTAGTAATCAAAGAGACCAAAAGCTGATATTTGGAACTGATTTAGGCATAAAAATTTGAGCGCAAGTATCAAAATTTAGAATAAAGCACAAGTATTTCCGTTTTCTGCTTTTTTATCCTCCCATTCCACAACATTTTGGAGGAAAAACACTGTACTTTTTACCAGAGCTGCCCTTTAATAGTCAACTAAACCTCAAACTGTATTTGGGAGATGCACCTCGCCCTTCGTCCCGGGTGACTGAGCTTCTCTTGTAACTCTGTAGTCACCAGAGTGCAATTTTTTTTCACCCTAAGATGGTAAAGTCATACCATCCCCACCCTTCTCTCACTCTGATTGGCTCGTCCTTCTATTTGTTCTTATGGATCGTTCAGACTGGGTGAGCTATGGATTGGTTTAGGTATGAGGAGTGTGATGATGTAGGGATAGTGTCCACAAATCAAAGGCAGAGTAGAGCGGGACATATGTTCACTGTCCGAAAGTCTGGTTTTTCCAACACATTCAGCATCTTTACAGATTTTGCTGTTTTGCATTTAACAGGCAGCTCGCTTCATGTTCCCAAAATATAATTAAATAAATATCATTAACATGCAGCAACTAATCAACCAGGAAAATCTCAAGTCACGGGCAGCTCTACTTTTTTACTTCCTAGGTCATCACATCACTTCCATTGATCGAAACACTGCAGACTGAGACGTCTGCCATGTTCACTCATGTAACAGAGAAACTGTTCATGATGGGCTTGTTGTCACAGAAGCAGATCATAAGATTGTCATGTTTACTGCAACTTCAAAATCTGCCACCTTCTCTTTGACACACGGTTCCACCCGCTCACTGGATCGGCTCCAATCTCTCTGCCCAATCAGACAGTGCTGTGGGCGGGACAATGAGCGAGACTGCAGACAGAGAGACAGAGAGAGGCGGCTGCATCGCTGCCAAAATGCCACATTTTTAAATGAATAATTTTAATCAGCAATCAGATTTAAAAATAAAAAACTGTGATAATTGTAAAAATGCTGAATATTCAAGCCAAATCATTAGTCAGGTTGATAATCAGCTAGTTGATACGGTGGGTGAATATCACAGACCCACTTCAGACGTCACAATCAATAATATTTTTGTGACTCTTGACATGTGTGCAACTCAAAACACAATATAATGACAGAGCTGATGTTTCCTGCTCTGACTGTGATGTTAGTTTAAACAGAGGTCATTGGAAGAAGGGGGGGGGGGGGG
>JAJHUR010123570.1:0-21746 GCA_027495735.1 Lutjanus campechanus | reverse complement strand
CACACACACACACACACACACACACACACACATCATTCCACAGTCTAAGGCAGTAAATTAAGGATATATTTTTTACAGCAAGCGAATTTCCAGGCAATCAGGTCAGACTGAGAGAAAGTGCTGCAGCATATCCCAATTCTGTCAACAGCTAAACTCATTTAATGACATGGATTTCTAAAATTACTTTATGTGATGGAAACAAACCTGGAAAAACAGAGACGATTTTAGACATCGTTAACTCGGGAAGAGCAGGGTATTTTCTTACACTTATGCACTGACGCTGATTGCTACTGAGCTTCCTCTGTGACTGCGTGTGAGGTCTGAGGTGCATTTAACATCTCCCACGAGTCAGTGGATGCACCGGCAAAGATACATATGCAGGCTGGTCGTAGCTGCACTTGTGTCAACACAGGGCACATGTGCACACCTTCATGGCACTCTGTTATTACTCATGAGTAAATCCTCCCTAATCCAACTGCTTCTAGATAATATTCTCTTTTATTGGCCCATAAAGCACAAAGAAGGGGTTTAGGATTATGGGTAATTGTTCCCATGGCTTTGGTTTGTTGGCGAACCAAACCACTATGTCATCTTATCTTACAAGTACATGGTCGGCTTATAGATCTGATAAAGAGGCAGTGAAAGAGCCTGACTGAGTTACAGTCGCTGTTAAACCCCTAATGAAGTCAATGTTAGACACTGTGATCGATTAATGAGGCCAAATTCCTGCCTGCCAGGACCGAGCCGCACCTCTGATGCTGTGGTTTCTCTGAAGGTTCTTGAACTCTTTTGAAATCCAGTTCTTTCACAGCTACAGAAGAATGATGCATTACAGGATTTGTGTTTTTTTTTTCTCTGTGAGTGAATGATGAGAGAGTTAAAGTCTTGTAAATAAATCAGTGGTGTGAGGTGACGTATTGAGAAGCTGTCTGCACTGAAAAGCTAACATTG
The DNA here is from genome assembly GCA_027495735.1 of Lutjanus campechanus. Lineage (NCBI taxonomy): Eukaryota > Metazoa > Chordata > Actinopteri > Lutjaniformes > Lutjanidae > Lutjanus > Lutjanus campechanus. The sequence continues at coordinate 20,795 of JAJHUR010123570.1, read as the reverse complement.
TTTTATCTTCAGGACTGAGGAGGAGCGTAATTAAAAGAAGGGGAGGAAGGAGAAACAGAACTGAGGCTGTAAGTGACGAAAATGAAGTTACTAATATCCCAGTTCTTTGAGAAATGAGACATGATGTTTAAAGGAGCACTGCGCAGAATTTAGTGGCATCTAGTGGCAAACTTGCAGACAAACATCAGAACTGGTTTGAAAATACACATTAAAATGAATTCCAGCATATTATTAGCAAAGATAAACCTGCCTGCCTACCAGAAAACCCATTTAATTTACAGAACACTGACAAACATTGGTTACTCATGAACCCCATGTACTAAATCAATGTTCAGCATCCATCCATAAAGGCAAACTGCAGGATGATGCAGGACCCCAACATGAAGCAGAGGGGTCTTGATTGTGCACATTATCCCCTTTATATACAGTATATGGCTTTATTTCACAATAGTGACCAGCTCAGGGTACATTTTCCTGCTTGTTACATGGTTATTTACCAAAAAAGATCAAACAATTTGACACAAAATGTTAATTTTAAAATGATTTTAGTGATTTAACAATGAATTTATTGTTCATAGCAATGGTCTGCAATAGTAATGTGAGCAAGAAACTTATCCTCCACTTCAGAATCCATCATGAAAGTGCAGATGGTAATGCACCTAACATTAGCCATGCTACGACTGCTGCTGATTTAGCAGGTATACGGGAAAGCGCAAATGACATATCTCCCATATTCTGCCAGTCCCCGTAAATCTGACACACCTGACTTTTAATTTACGCTTGATTGCTTGACACTCCCAACAAAAGATGTCACATCTGAAACTTTAATTTAAATCTTACTGACACTAACAGTAAAGACAGAAATTCAGTTTAATGAAACTTAATTATCCTGTACAGAAAGTTACACAAACATTGACTGTCCAGCTCCAGCTTAGTTATAATGGAAGTCTAAAGTACTGGTTGGCAGTCTGGGAAAAATCTGAGGCACTCTGATTGTGAATATAAAAGTCCTGTATTAACTCATGTATCAGACAAAGTGTTTTGACTCACACAGTCTTCTTCAGGGCATTAGGTGCAATGAGAAACGGGTGTCATGGTTTGAGTTTTTTTGTTTGTTATTTCCTGTTTTGATTTGTAGTCCTTGTCTTCACTCTTGTTTCTGTTGCCTCACTTCCTGTATTTGTTTTCCCGACCTTTTCCTGATTAATTTCACCTGCTCATCAGTCCTTATTGTCTACAGTCAGTTTGTGTTCTCTTCTCCAGTTGTCAGGTCGTCTGTACCTGGTCACCTGTGTCTTCCATGCTCCTGTTTTCATTCTGGATATTTTTTTGTGGTTTTTGAACCCTTGTTGTGATTACTTTGTTGGACTGTTGGATTTGTTTTCTCCTAAAATCTTCAGCCGCTTCTTGTTACCTTTTTTTTTTTTTTTTGCCTTGCCCTCCTCAGTTCCACATGAAGTAAATTTATTAAAGTCTCCTTTTCTTCCAGCTGCACCGTCCTGTTCTGCATTTGTGTTTACCTCAGAACTGAACCCATAACAGTGTTACATTTAAAAACTCAGTGGTCATGTGACCTGTTCACATGGTGTTAATTCTGCAACTTTAAAAGACCACATTTTCTTACTGGCCCTTTTCTTTATAGAGCACCTGATTTTTCATAGATATATTATTACTTTTTTACCCAATGTAGCACTCCCTGCATTTTTCTTCAATTTATTATATAATTATATAATAAAATGATATAATATATAAATATCATATCATTTTCAGAATCATGTCCAACCCTCCCATGGGTGCTTACTGCCTTTATTTGTTGAGATCTGGGACCGTGGCACCATCATAAAAGGTCTGATGTGCCAAGAAACATGAGCGCTCAAAATCAGACAGTTTAAAACAAACCATTTGCCAAACTTATGTGGAAGAGAGAACAAACTTACCCGAACTGTCTGTTGTAAACATCCATCACAGTTTACAGACCCAGTTTTATTGCACAATGAGTGATTATTAGCATTCCCACTTTCTGGGTGTGTTTATTTTCTGTTCAAATAAAATGGTTTAGGTAATGTGGCTAACATAGCTTGTTTACAGCTTGTGCGATTGTTTTTTGCCTTGTTGGACTTTGTTGCAGCAATGTTGTCATATACCCAGATCTAAGCAGTTATCAAAACCAATAGAAGTGATGGACAACTAAGAGTAGACTCAGTAGAGTGCAGATCAACATCAGACAACAGATGATGAAGCACCCGCTTCAATGCAACCACAACTGCCAACATTAACATGATCTCCACATGTGTTGTCTCGAGCTGAAAGAAGATTTCAAACTGAAGCAGCTGTTGATCACTTGTGGCCCCTAGCGGTCGATTAAGAAGAGTGAGAGGTCAGCTGTCAATCAATAGAATTACTGCCTCACAGCTGTATGTCTCCAACAACCAAAGTGTCTGTCCAGACTCATATAATGTATGTAGTGAAGACTTAGGAAGGAACTTAATAAGGAACCTTGACCTTTGACCACCAAAATCTAATCACTGAGCCCAAGTGGATGTTTGTTTTGCCAGGTTTTGAAGAAATGACTCAAGACCTTCTTATCCAATCACAAGAATAGGGTGACCTGAAAACATAATTCCTGTGGCCACGGCTGTCACCGGCATGGAGCCATGTAAAAAGAGTTATATTTAAAGTTTTGTTTCACAGATGTCTTTCAGCATACAGTCATGAATGTGCAAGTGTTTGCAAGACTCCCATCAGGTGTACGCGGCGAAAAAATTAAAACCCAGATTGTGATAAAAACAGACTTTGGCTTTAAGCAGAATAATCTCAAATTTGACTGACTGCACCAAGAGTTGTGTTGTTTTATGTCCAAGCACTGATATTGTAAATATTTGTCTATTTCATATATGGAGTGTGACTGTGTGTCTTTAAACTTTGGAACAATGTGATGGAAAAGAATTACTGGGTTTGTGATTTGCTTAGATTTTGAAAGAATAGTGAGGAAACTTTGGGAAATACATTTATATGCTTTCTTTTCACATGTTAGATGAAAAGACTGATACCACTCTTATATCCATCTGTGAAAATATGAAGCTAAAACCAGGAGACAGTTAGCTTAGCTTAGCATAAAGACTGGAAACAGGGGTTAAAAGGGTGTTATGCCACTGTTCTGACAGCCCATAATTCCTGAGCCTCGATACTCCAGCACATTGTTTAGAAAATCCACACTGTCTCTGCACTTGCGAACCCTAACCCCCCTAATGACTCGGGGTGTACAGCAACTGAGGTAAAACTCTCATGATTTTATTCCAACACCGGAACATTTGTCTGCAACAATAAAATCATTTGAAAAGTTGTTTGGTGTAACACCACAAAGATGTTTAGGTCAAAACCCCCACTGATTCAGCACCATGGACCGCCAGCAGTCACAGAACTAACAAGTGCAGGGAGAGTGTGGATCCTCTGAGCAATGGGCATTTGTTTATTTGTGGAATAATGGAAATTGTCTTTCGGTCTAATGGGACATTTTTCGGACTACTGGGCCTTCAAAATAATGTCCTGCTGGCTCTGACAAAATAAAAAAAATAAAAAAATAATAGTAATAACTTTGTTTCAAAAATCAAAATATGCAAAAACCAAAGTGTAAAAGCATGTTGACAGAGGCCTTGTGTTGACATAGCTAGGCTAGCTGGTTCCAGACTTTATGTTAAGCTAAAATAATCTAAACATCTCCTGTCTCTGTTGGCTAGTGAGAAAATAGTATTTGACAATATATTGATTAGTTCTTCAATGTAAAAATTAAGTGTGCCTGCAACCTAACCAACAAAGCTAATAAAACTAATGGCAACACTACAGCAGCATTAAATAGACTTTTATCTTCTCACAACTACATTACAGTCTGTGATACACCATTTATTAAGTCTGTGTACTGCTTATGAATGCTAAATAGGGCTACTTAAAGTAAAGTGTTAGCCCAAAGGGTAAACATGAAGTTAGTGTTTTTGTGAGTGACAGCTGAGCTAACATCAGAATATACCACCAATCTGATAGTGAACTCATCTGACACTGTGTTCCAGACGTTGGGCACAGTTACAGACCTTTGGATTACGGTTCATTAAAGCACCTCCACTGCTCTTGTCAAATGCCAGAGTTGCTCAAATTTTCTATTACTTCATTATTATCCTTCACCTCTGCAGCAGATACAAATACGTCATCGGAAAAGTCCATGCCAGTGGAAGCCAAGGCCAGGAGCGGCTTTTCTTGATAATCAAAACACAACGTTGGCAGAAGTATCAACCCTTTGACAAGTTTATTGTTTTGGAAGTCATTTTTCTCCATGTTAACGTTCCAAGACGGTGGCCCCCATTGTTGAGTTCAAAGATATGATATCATCATAATCAGTAAGGGTAGTTTAATATTTACACTGCCCGAACATGACTTTTTCACTCCAAAACACTCAAACATCCAATTATGATTGTGTGTAAAAAAAAAAAAGAAAAAAAGTGCCACAGAGACAAGAGACAATGTGCCAATGAAATCTGCCTCTCAATGTGTTTCTGATGATCCGCTATGGCGACCCCTAATGAGGAGAAGCTGAAAGACAAAGACTCTCAGTGTGTTTCTCGACTTCTCAGCAATGGTTCACATTTGCACATTCACACCCGGGAGATGTTCAGCATTAAAGGAATATTTCAGCATTTTGGGAGCTTATTCCTCTTTTTGCCAGGAGTTAGACCATAAGATACCACTCTCATATGTATAAATCTTGTAAGTATACATCATGCTGGCAATACGTCATCAAGGCTGAACTCCTTTTTGGGGAAAATATCACGGTTGCACATAACGAAATAAACAGGGAAATCAGCACTCCTCCATCTAAATTATTTTGTTGTATATTTTCAATTTTTTTTATTATTTTATTTATTATTTGTATTTATTTTATATTTTCAGCAAAGACAGAAGACATCAAAATCTTGCAATACACCCTTGTTGTATAATCATAAATAAATCTCTTTGTATCCTTGAATCCTTGTATCACAAATGCTCAGGTTCAAGCAAGGAAACAAAATAATTAATAGGAATAGTCTATAAAACAAATTAAATTAAAATAGGTTTGTGTAACACAACATGATGAATGTATACAAGCTTATTAATCCAAACACGGTCAAACTGCATTAACATCATAGGATCCTCCATGTATGAAGCTAGAGCCAGCGACAGTTAGCTTAGCTTAGCTTAGCTTTCAATAAAGTCTGGAAGCATAGGGAAACATTTTTAGACTTCTACTTTTGTACCAATTACACAAACGAGATCTAATATGTTAATTAGTGGGCTTTTCTCAGTTAAGCTAACGTAAACTAAGCTAATTATCCCCTAGCTCCGGCTCCATATTTAACACACAGACATGAACATAGTATTGATTTTCTTATCTAACCCCTAATTCACACCAGGCGCGGCTGTGCCGCGGCACTCGGGGTGATACGCAGCCATTCTAGTCAATGCTCGTGTTAACACCAGATGCGCCGCGGCGTGTGTTAGCTGCGTCCCAGAAGCGGCTCGGCGCTCCACAAGTCTATTTTTGACGGATGGCGCGTCAAGCTGCGCAGAGGAGATCGAACCAGGAAGTCCCGACACGAAAAGCATAGTGAATCCGGTCAATTTTCAAAATAAAACATCTCGTGTCGACGATGGATCGTATTTCACTTCATTCATTCAACATGTCGTCATACCTGGCGACAACAGGTATGTTTCATAATATTGAGATGATTATAGAGATGTTTTTTTTTTTATTAAACAAAGCTCCAAAACTTTGATCCATGACTTTGAAGACTACAGCACAATAAAGAAGGAAATAACAACATTAAACATAATTAAAACATACAAAAAAAGAAACTACATAAGTACATAGACTCCTTACCCATGGTAGAAGCACAAAAATCAAGGAAAAATGACCAAAAACGAAGTAAACAAGTCAACAAATGCTCCGCTTCTGAAACGCTGCTGGTGTGAATTGAAGTTGCGAGTATGACAGAACAAATCCGCGGCGCAGCCGTGACGTGGTGCAGCCATGCCTAGTGTAAATTACGGGTAATTCTTGGCACCCAAGTGAATAAACCTATTTCCCAAAATGTTAAATGATTCCTTTCATGAAATATTAGATTTTTAGCTGAAAGCACTGCATTCATGAGAATTTATTTTACTGCAGCTTGTCTGAGGAACAAATTGGTCATCACTGGGCTGAACCAAAGGCTCATCTGTCTTAGTGTTGATTCCCTGCTATGTGAAATAAATCTGAGGTCAATTGTTTAAAAACAGTAATTATGTGGTTTCCTTGTTCCTCTTCAGATGAAGGAGATGAGAAATGATCACAAGTTGCTCTCGCTTTCTATGCTGTTATTGTCGTTGAGAAAGCTCCAGTGTCTCTACAGAAGCCAACCCTTCAGGTGTTCAGTCTGACCAAAAATAACTGCACGAAAAAGCACACAAGAGGCCGTGTTGGTGTGTTGCTACATGTGCCAATGCATGGATAATATATGAACCAGGAAATTTAGTTTAAAGGCTGATCAGACGCCAAGACACTGCACAGCGCTCTCCTTTGAAGCAATCTTCTGGAAGGTTATCAAGGCAGTTACCGTTTTCTGGAGACAGCAGAATTAGGGCAACAACTCCAACAACAGTGCTTCCCTCGCCCCACACATGTCCAACGTCAGGATCTGTTGCCATTTTCCAACTTAACTTCTTTGGCCCAGCATCCCCGCTCTTTTACCTCTCTGCTGGTGCACCCCACCCCACTGCATCAACACAGTCGTCTCCATGAAATGACTGAGGAGGTCGCCTTTTTTGATGCAGCAGTAATGACTCATGTCTGAGCCAAAGACTGTGGCTCACTGTTAAAACGGTGCTAAAACTTTTATCACATTTCATCACATAACCTGATAGGATGTTACATCAAGTATCGTGCATACAGTGAGACAGCGTGAGGTCCACAGAGTAGGCTAAACTGTAAACACACGATAAAATAAGGCACGGCTAGCAGTTGCATAACATAAAGCAGACATGTCTCTGCATGCGAGCATGGTATGGAAACTGTTTTGGTTCATATTATGTCTCTCTCTTTCTCTCTCAGCTCATTTATTGAACTGAGAAAATCTGACAAGTTGACTTATTCCTCTTTGCCATGTGTTAGATGAAGGTGGAATATGTGCGTTACCCTTTTGGAATTCATCCCCACATGTCTGTGGGTCTCTGGGATATTGAAATAGTGCTTCTCAGCTGCTGTGATCTGTCAAAGTCAATCAGCCTTGGCCCGATGTCAGACAGGGAAAACAGTTGTTGCAAATAACTAATAGTGTTTGTTTCTGTGTAAGGGCTAGTGGAGTGCTTATTGCTTATGTGTTTCCAGCTAGCGAGTGCTGTGCATTACATGCAGCTAAAATGCTAAAGCTAGAGATATATGGATGTAAAAAGGAGAGCGGCCATATTAGCTGACTCTTCCCGGTCTGAGAGCTCCCAGTGAACATGGTGAAATAGGGACTGAAACAGCCTCTGAGACCAACAGAGACCAGTTGGATGACAGGGAGGTGGTTTTCTTGCTGGGTTCATCTGCAGTTAGGTTAGCTAAGTTACTTTCACAACTTTAACAAACAGTCACCAATAGCAACAACTATTTTAGCAACAAGTGAGCTGCGAATGCTATCTGTCCATCAGGAAGAGTTGAAGGCATCAGAGTGGCAACCAGAAAATAATTTCTCCAAAGAAATAAGAAAATAAGACACAGTTTCACCCAAATTAGTGAATGAAATTATAAAGTTGTCATATTAGCTGACTCTTCCTGGATTGAGAGCTCCCATTGAACATATCCTGACTGAGACCAACACAATCTCAGAGCCCAGCAGAGGCCAGTTTGATAGTCGGCTACGGTACTGAGGTGTTTTCTTGTTGGCTTTGGCTCCTAACACCCCAGAGCTGAGTCACAGCTAGCCAAGCTAACGGCAGCTAGTGGTTACTTTGGCTACATGTAAGCCATCATTCCATCAGAAAACGAACTTGGTACAGTTTTCCTTGTGAACTTGGTAATGTTTTCCTAATGGTCTTAGATGCTGTTTTCCTCTCTGTGACAGCCAGCTTCTGAGCCCGGTTCTGTTGCCAGGTAACAACAGTTAACCGTCACAGTTAGCTTTAGCAATGAGTAAGCTGGGAAAGCTATCTGTCCATGAGAAAATGACATAATTTACCTTGGTACTGTATTCCCTCTCATCTCAGAGGTTCATCCTGGTGACTGGCCGTGTTCACCGGGAGGTTGCTGAGCCTGGCTCTGTTGCCTGCTAATGGTCACAGTTAGCTACTTTAGCAACACATAAGCTCTGAAAGCTAGAGTTGAAGCTGAGCACCAAAAAACATTAGTGATATTTTTTCCATAAAATATGACCCAGTTTCACCCAAATCAGTGAATAAAGTTGTAAATTTGTGCTTTTGTACAGCGAAGCCCGGTTCCTATGAAACACTCCAGTCCACTCCGGTTAACAGTTAAAAATACCTGAAAGTACCTACAAAAAGGCTTCATTTGTCATTGTTGGGCTAGATACTGCCATATAGTGCAACACACGTGAAAAAAAAACACTTAAACATCAATTTTAACTTCTTGGGAACCTGGTAGAGAACCACAAGAACAGAACTGCTCAGATGGTGGTGGCATGCTAAACCAAGTTACTCATGCCTCATTGTATTGTCCTACCCGTCAAAACTCATCTGGTTCTCCACGCAAGTTAAAACAAATGTGAAGAATTGTTTGCAAATGCTGCTTGGCCCAGACTGACCACCTCTAGCCTTAAGCTTGGTAAATTTTGCATTTTGCTACCCTGTTTCTGTGAGGCTTTCTTCCATTTCCATGTGTCTTTTATACTAAATCCCACCCTGTCTGACTTTTGGGGTTGTAAATGTTACACCCTTCTGCCAGCGGCTGGGGAAACAGACAGACAGCGAGGACAACAACACATAAAAACAAGCTGGATTTACAGGCGGTAGCTTTTGAGCGAAAAGACGTAATCAGTCTGGTCCTTGTGCTCATGATAGACATTGTTACTTATCGTTTAACTGCCATTGGAAAGCACTTCAGGGACAAGATTTATATATACGCAGAGGGACACTAACAGATGTGGAATAAACAGAAACACAAGTACTTCCGTGTGTGCAGGCATGCATTGCTCATATGCTTGCAAACAGATGAAACGCAAACGTTATAGACACAAAAGCAAGACATAAGCTGAATGAACGGAAGTGATGCTTGATCCAAACATCAGAGTCATGCAATGTCTTATGAATCTGAAACTAGGGGATAAAGATATGCGTTGCTCGTCTCACTTCTTGGCAAATGCATTGCACCGCTATATCTGGATTTTTACAAAGAAAAACATCACATCTTGAAAAGCCATCTCATATGAAAGGGAAGTCATACATGGAAAATTTCAAATGCAGTTTCCCAAATAGGTTTCCAAGGCAATATTTTACTTAATGCATTATTAATCACTCTGCATTAAAAAACATCCTCAAAGGGGGGAGCCAGGAGATGTTGTGAAACGGTCGGCTCAGCTCTTCTCTGGCTGATGGGAGTCCCACAGCTCTGGATGGAAAAGTCACATCACAACAGGAGCTGCCTGGCTGGCTGGCTGGCTGAGGCAAGACGACGGCCAACAAACGGAAGCACATAGGAGGGATAAAAGGAGCACAACATAAGATGTTTATGGAGGTTGTGGGTGCAACTTTACACTGTCTGGCTATATGTTTGAATGTATGCATTAAAAGTGGGGAAGGCAACTTTAAAATGTGGCTGCTAATTAGTCAGATGGATGAAATTACTATGTGTTATATTAAATGGGTGACAAACCAACAGAGAATTATTACCTGACTCTCCAATTCCTCTAAGCTCTACAGAGTGTTTTAGTATCTGTCACCTCATTGTTTTCATTTTATGGCCTGCAGTTTTACTGTTTTGTTTCACTTTCACCTCTTTGAACCTTGTTGCAGGCAGCTGTTTTCAGCAAAAAAGCTCTAAAAGCCCGCAGTGTGCTACCTGCCCAGAAGTATACTGACAAACTTAGAGACTAACAGGTGAGCACAGTGGTGCATTTAGCAGCTAAAGAACCAGATGTTTGTCTTAAGAGACGGTGAAGGTAAAAGGAAAGTGGAAATCAGAAATTCCAAATGAGTGATAATGATTCTCCATGCCTGCTGTATAAAATGAAAATTGCAGTATTACCAACTTCATGAGGTAGTAATATTACAATGTTGTGTTTCCATGTTCACTGGTTACACCACCCCTGAAACTAACCACTATTAATGAAGCTTTCAAATTGACCAGAAAAATCTGCTGAACATCAGTTCTAGTGATGCATGGATGTCAAGCAGCACAAGCATTCCAGGTGATTTCTTTATTTTATGTCGTATGACTGTTTTCTTTAACAATTCACAGTTTATAGATGCTGCTTTCAGGCACTTTAAACATCTCTATGGATGCAGCAATGTCACTGCAGCAAACATTGTTCATATTTAAGCAGCTAAACGAAAAATCACAGTCATAAACTTCACAGGACAGGAGGCTTTCAGAAACCGAATTAAATAATCGGAGACGTTGTGCTGCTGCATGTCGTGCATAAATGTGCACAGAGCAGGTCTCTTATTGGAGAGATACACCCTATTTCCCACCCCCTCCTCTATCTGTCCTTGTGGGTTGTAAATAACTTTTCAATGATGTTGAGCAGCACAAGCTTTCCAGATGATTTCTGTATTGTGTGTTGTATTGATGTATGATGAGTGTTTTCTTTAAAGACTTACTTTAATGATTAGAGAGGCAGCTTTTTGTTTCATTTCCATGTGTGCAGTAATGTCACTGCAGCAAGTATTGTGGGACATTTAAGCAGCAAAACTAAAAACTGATGAAAGGTCAAAAGTTGTGCTGCTGTGCCTCGTGTGTAAATGTGCACACAGCCTGTCACTCTAACTGGGGAGACCCAGCTTATTTCCATCCACTACCCCTCTGCTATTAATCAAAATGTTCACTTTTATGACCCAGTCCACCCAATCTGTAGATGAAATGCAGCACCTGCAAAGCCTGCAAACTAATTTATAATGCTGACTTAATAGCTTATTCCAGTTACATTGCTAAAAAAAAAAAAAAAAGAAAAGTGAATTACAAAATGTGACTTGCCTGTTATGGTCTGGCTTTTGGCATGGCCATGCTGACCTTTCAGTCTATTAGTCTGTCCACCACTTTTGTGCAAATCAAAATATCTCACTTTGCCATGACATTTTCCACAGGAATTAATGTTCCCCGGGTGATGAATCCAGCTGACTTTGGTGATCCCATTACTCTTCTGCTAGTGCCACAAGCATGTCAGATCTTACCCTCAACCAGTGAAATATATCTACAAATACAAGTTGGGCTAGCACAAATGTTTTGTATGGATTTCCACGCAGTTTGGTGCACAAATTCATCATCATCTTCTTGAATGCCCTGACCTTTCATCTAGCATCATCATCTACTATCATCATCATCATTTAGGTCTTCTGTCCAAAATGTTTTGGCAGCTTTGGTTTACCTAACAGCTCGTACAAAGAAAGAGCATTACAGCCTCAAGGCCCAAGCCAAGTTACCAGAATAATTACTTATTCATTATCACGCACATTCATCACTGTAGTGTTTAAAGTGGAACTCTGTCCATAACAAGGCCTGTCTTATGTTGTTAATTAGCCGTTAAAAAGCTTATATAATGTTGAAGCAGTTCTTCAACAGTTGGGTTGTTTCTGTTGTGTGGGTGTTTATAAGGACTTCCTTCCAAATCCAATGCAAATCTGAGAGTAATTACTTGAGCGTGGATGTGGGTGTGTCAGTATTCAAATGTGCAGTGCTCTTGTGTCTGAATGGATAAAAATCTGCACACTCTGTTCATTCAGCCATCAAGAATGTGTTTGCATGTGTGTGTGCATGTGTTGATCATAACCCCCGCAGAGTGCTGAGGCCCTGCATGGTGCCCTGGTTGGTAAAACACTGCAGCAGATGTGTGAGGATGAGGTCACTCGCGTCACGTGCGGCCTTAAAGACTTGCGCTGATGCCGAATCACCTCACATGGACAGAGTAGCAGCAGAGGGAGGAAAGGAGACGAGTAGTGAGAGAAACAGACAGCACATAGAGCACAAGCCAGAGAATGAATTAGGTGTGAGTTAAATCTGTCCTGTCTTAATGAGAGAGCGTCATTAAAGTGGAAGGCTAACACTTAACGATCCCTGTGCAACTCTCAACAAAGATGAGAGGAAGATCGTTCACTCCTCAGGCATCATCAGCTCCAGAAAAAACAATGTGTCTAATTCAGAATGTTATTGATTAAGATTTTTGTTTAAACAGATTGCATCCAGATAACATTAAAATGTGTTTTTAAAAAGTCTTAATCACATTCTGAAATAAACATGATTTTTTTTTTTCTGGAGCAGATGATGAAAGTAAATAAGTGAATGATTTTCCTTCTCATCTCTGTTGAGAGTTCCACATGCACCGTACTGATCAGCACTAGCTGAGTGTGGCTGAACTGGAGATCCCAGCTGGACCAAGTCCATCTTTGCATTCGGCTCGTGGCACCCTGGGGCTGACTCAGCTAATTAGGCGGCTACCTCTAAGGCTAACTGAGCTAACTAGCTAACACCAGGTACAGATAACAGCAGCTAGCAGTTAGCTTACTTTGGGAACAAGTAAACTAGCTAACCACTATCTGTACATCAGCTAACTCCAATCTGGCCGTATAACATTGAATGACATCTTTATGACAAGTCTAAATCGTACCACTTTACTTGAGGTCAGGCTGCCCCCTGATAGTCGAAGGTTTAAATCATTATAGCCGGAGACCCCTCAGTCGACTGAGATTCTTCAAGTCGAGCGTTTCTTTTTTCACATTGCACTACAACATGAAAAACCAGATAGAAGCTTACAAAAATGCACCGGTGTGACATTTCAGTGATGAATTATAATTAAGGGGAATCATAATTGTATTTTTATATTAGTTGGCACACTTATTTAAAAAATCCTTGTGACAAATATGCTAGTGGTTAATTGGTGAGAGAGGGTGAAACAAGTGTTTGGTAAACACATTTCAGCTCTTGATTTTTAGCTGCATCATTAAACACAGAGCAAGCACAGCAGGCTGTAAACTTTACAAACCGATTCTTTAAAGTAACGCAAATCACAAAACTAACTGTGATGGAAGCAGCGAAGAGTGATAGAAATGGAGCACAGGTGAAGCGCTGTCAGCCACTTCACCCGTGCGCACCAGCAGCACGCTCGTTTGTTTGCTTGTGCTTGTTTTTGCCACCGACAGGCTCAGATTGTTATTCTAAGTGTCCGACAACATTATGGAAAGGATCGCAACAGTAAAACACCTTTTATTAAAGAGTGAGATATGTTTTATTGAACCAGAAACAGCTGTTTTATTGCTCTGGCCAGACTCACTCTCAACAGAAACAAAATAAAACTCATTGGTTTGTCTTTCTATGTGTTCCAACAATCACCGGCTCTGGTTTGGTTGAAATAAATATAGTGTGAAGAAGGACGGAGTGTGCAGGGCGGGTGACACTGGACAGCGGGGAGAGAGGCTCCACTGCGCGCTGATTTTATAGCTGAATTATAAGCAGGAAGCATACTTTTACTTTCTCTGACTGTGTGAAAATCTGATTTTTCACGTCAAAGATGACAAAGAAAGGCATTAAAACGTGAGTCTTACAGACTCATGTTGGCTGATCGGAGTTTAGTGTGATGCACTGAACTGAAAAAAGAAAAAGAACGAATCGTCGAATAGCTGTATTGAATGGCCAAATCTGATTCAACTGAAAAAAAATCTTAAGTCTGGGACAGCCCTAACTTGAGGTTAAGGGAATTATTAATGACTCCATCACAAAAGCATTTGCCAGTGTAATAAAACTTAATGGCATCTTTATGACAAGTCCAAAATGTACCACTTTACTTGAGGTCAAGGAAAATATTCCTGACATACTTATAATGGTCTGATGACGGCAGTGTCAAAAGCAACCACACATGACAGTATAATGTAATGTTAAAACATAAAGCTTAACACTATTTTAAGTTTGATAATGTCAAGCTGTCATAGCAAAGACATTCACAGGTTATGTTGCCTTGGTTAATGTCAAGTTGTCACAACATCTCAAACAATGTCAACTTTGCATTAAAGATGACACAACTGATGAAATGAAATTTAAAATCAACAGCCATAAACATTGATTAAGACTCCTTCATGTCATGACAAAGTTATGACAGTTTAATGACAGTCTTATGCACATCCCTTCAAATAAACTGCTGCCAGCGGGAGATTTCAGCTTGCAGGAAATGAATGATGTGCAGGAAATTTGTCTCTCAAATTCCAACATTAATCAGCGTGTTTGTTTTGAAATGAACGACTGGCGCGAAGAAGACGCTTAATCCAGAATCCTTAACTGAAAAAGTGAAAGAATGAGAAGAGAAACGGGGCCCAGACTTGGAGTGAAATAGTGCGGTTTTAGTAGAATGCACAGGAGGAATCAGTGCAGTCAAAGAGGCTGTATTAAAAGAAGGAACGGCAGTGAGAAAGTGGGTGAGTGTGAAATTAGCTGGGACAGCGGGAAGAATGCTTTGAGGGCTTATTTTTCTAAGACTTTCTACCCGACTACTGCTCCGACTGCCAATATTGCATCTGTTTCTGAATACGGCAGTGACTATGGAAAATCCCCTGGCAGGAAGAATCTCCATCACACACACACACACATACATGCACACAAACATGGACATCAAACCTGCGATTATATCCCCATCGTATCTACATTTTGATCTCTTACATAACTGGCTCTAACTTTGACCTTTGCCCCCCCGAGGCTTGCCCCTTCATGTCGCTTGATTTTATCCAGACTTCATCTCCCACCACATCCTCTTTGGCCTCACATGCCTGTCTCCTTCCTTCCCCACGAGCAACCAACACTTCATGCCACATTCGAGGGTTTTAAAGTGATCGACAATCACAGTCGGGCTGGTTCCTGTTACGGAGCTGCAGTCTAGACTTATTAACAAATGTTGGACTCTTTGCCCTGTTATGGAGTCACCATTTCAAACCGGTTTCAGACTCGTGAGGGCCTGTGGCAGGTGAAACAAGACGAGAAGAGGAAATTAGTTAAAAAGCCTCCAAAAGTCTCCGCTAAGACTGAAATCTCCTTTAAAGGAAACTTATCTTTTCTGTTGTTTTTGCAAACTCAGGGGACAAGAGGTGAAAAATCCACCATTGCGACATTTGAAGTCGCTTTTGACCTAAAGTCTTTTTTTTTTCTTCATCTTCTTCTCTTTTCAAAATACCTTCTGTTGTGACCCAGTCATTTTTTCCATGCTGGTTTCTGCTCCTAGTTTTCCATGTGGAGATGTGTTTAGACAGACAATGAAATATAACAGACCAGAATGATGAATGGATTCTGATGGATTCCTGCAAAAATACAGACAACCGTCTCTTCTGTCCAGCATGATCTCATTATGTGTGACACATGAAGTCAGCTGAGAGCAGTTTTCAGATTAAAATAGCTCGCTATGATTATTGAATCCCACTATACATCAGATAATGGCTTCATACGTTTTCTATGAAGATTCTCAGTCGTCCAGGACATTGGATGTCAAAGACAACTGGGCCGCAACATCTTGAAAATGTTTCATCAGTCGCTGCTCATCCGCCATTTTAAAGGGACAGTTTGGATTATTTGGAGTGGGTTGTATGAGATACTTATCGATATTCAGTGTCTTACCCAAAGTAGATGGCTGTTAGCACACCCACAGTCTGGGGAAGCAGGGAGGAGTACCAGGGTGGATGTTTGACAATGTACTGCTGTGGACAGCAGCAACAAGTATTTTAGCCATTTTTTTTACAACAGTTTAAGTGTATGCTATATTAATATTTTCACTGCTTTACCTTGATAATAGGCAGGCTTCCGATGGGAAACCGTTGTTTCATAGACCAAATATCACTCTCTTCAAACCAACCAAACTCCATTGGCAAAATCAGTTATTTTACCTCGCAAAACACAGGAGTTAATGGTCTACTGCTGCCTCAATGTGTTAGTTTGTTTGTGTTATTGTGTGACTTTTAAAAGGATAGTTCAGATTCACCAAATACACAGTAACACATCTGCTGTAGGTTACACACGGAGTATCAATAACTGCCTCTTACAACCTCACATTAAATCATCTGAACTATCCCTTTGATGTCACTTTCCAGGAAACTTTACAATGATTCCTTGAAGATGTATGCTTAAATTAGTTTGATGTCTCTGTGTCCAGACATGTCAAATGGCAAAAGTGGCAACACTAAAAGTTGCAAAACTGCAAAAGGACTCGGTGTCTACGACTCAGATCCACGTTTTAAGGGTTATGTAGGTGCACTGTTACATATGTGTAATACAGGTATGTATAGAGCCTTCTGTCTGTACTCTGCTTTCATTAAGTTCGTATTTGTGCACGATTTCTGAAAGTTTACGAATACGGATAAAATGGAGCAGTACCAGTCATTGGGATAGTGTAGCAGTGTAGCCAACAGTTCAAGCAACCACAACCAAAGGACACTTCATATGTTGCAATGTTATTTAAAGGCTGCACAGACCGCTGTCGTCTACAGCGCTGCCTCTGCCAGCATCACCATGTTTGTTGTTTTTTGACTCTTCTTCTTCTTGTTGTATTGGGTAACTTCTGATTCTGAGCTAGTATTGCTTAACATCCATGCCAATTTAAAGGATGCATGTAATTATGTGAGCAGTGATGTTACACTGTTTGAAAAAAACACATCTATTTTCATATATAAAGCAGGCATGAATGAGCCTTTATACAGTCAGTTTGGTCTGGGTTGGATTCCGTTGCATTACTGCTGATCCCGACTCTCATATCTGTTTTACATTAAGTGTTAAAACCAGAGTAGAAGAAGAAGACCTGGCCATGATCAGACAGCTCTAATCATGATAAAACCAGCAGCATGGCAAAGAACAAGCAATCGTTATTATACTTCAAAAGGACAAACAGTCTAAGTCATCTTTACTATGCAAGATACAATCAAAACACAAAGCTGGCTTTTAAGCTGAAATAATACGTAGGTTAGGGTCCGATCAGACAAAGTGCAATTATGGCAGTGAGAGGCATCTTTTTCCAGTTGTTTTCTGTTGGTAGGAAGCGTTTTGCACACTGCTAATGTGCCCTAGAACTAATGTTGAATTAGCTAAGATAAAAAACTTGTAAATGTTGACTTGTTATTAGTAATCAACTGTAAAACTGGTGCTTATAAGGTCTGTGTCTGTGTTCAAATAATAGAAGGGTCTGGTTTTAGTTAATTTCTGTGTCTTTTTAGGTTCGGCAACACATATTTTTGGACTCTTGAAACCCTCTGTGGACAGTCTCACCTTTCAGACATTCATGAGGGTGTAATCGATGTAGTCTGACACACTGGATGCACACTGTGGGTTTCAGTCCTGCCACAGGTTGTTTGCTTCAAGTGGCATTGCGGCGTCCTCTATTTACATTTCCAAAGTGCCTGGGAAACAAGAACAACCTCCTAGTTGCAATCTACACACTGAAAAGGGTGAATTAGTGCCTGGGATGCTAATATACCAACGTAAACAAGCCAACAGCTGTTACCTTTTCTTTTGCAGTAATGTAGTCATTTCAATGCCAGAGCTCGCCTCCCAACATGCAAATTTTCCACCAAAACAAATTCCCCCTCGACACTATTTTGCAGCAGCAAAGTCGCTGCATCCTGGGCATGGTGCCGCCCCAAGATGTTTGTGATTGTTTTAAAGAAATGCAAACAAGGCAGGGCGCTTTTTCCCTTATAGCAGAATGTGTATGCGTGGAGCCAAACATTTCTCCAGCACTGAGCGCCGTGGAGAGAGGTCTGGCTTTGTGAGATTACAATGGATGCAATCAGTTACACAAAAAAAGTGAGGGAAATAGTTTTGCAAGGAATGGCAAAAACAGAGGAGTTCAAATCTTGCCTATTTTCTCATTTCCGCACACCTTTAAATGTTATTCTAAGTTTCACAAAGCTAAAAATGGTCAATTCCAGCATAGGAAATATGTGGGAGGAGGTTGTTTCAGACATTGTTTGATGGTCCAACAAGCACTTCATTTGAAACACTCTGAGGCCCATAACAGATGTTCAGAGATCTCTGTGTTAAAAACAAAGCAAGAGTCTGCATTAATAGGGGTGAGCTTTTTCAGATTTGGAGGTTTGAATGTTTTTAGGAAAGCGCAGCAGCATCTATATGGAAAACATACTGTATTTAGCAATTTAAAGAGGACATATTGATAATATAAACAATCATACATGCATCATGAGGACAAAGGCGTGTGTGATTACATATTTAGTCACGTACATTAACAGTAAGTCTCAACTCACTTCATGTTCTTACTTCTCCAGCATGCACAGGCCCTGTTTTGCAGCCAGTGTGTTATAAGAAGATTCTCCTTCATTCCACCTCAACAGGAAAAAAACATGTCTGCTGCTGCTGCTGCTGCTGCTAACACAGCCAGCTTTCCACAGAGCATTGGTAAAGGTTAAGAGGGAAAAATTGCAGACACAGCTCAATGCGTTGGCATATATTGAACTGCGAAGAGAATTTATGTCTTGTCTCATGAACATGCAACTTTGATCTGCTACCACTGGTCGGGTTCACAGCTCTTATAGCTCATATTTTCACACACGACCGAGCTAGCCTGATAAATTGACTGTGGCGATGTGTTGGCTGATATCAGAGAACAAGTTTATGTCAGGTGATAAATAACAAGAAAATAGAAACAGTGTCTTCATTACATCCACCAGAGAGCTTTAGAGCTTATTTTTTCCACTTTTTCCAGCTCCGTGCATATATCAACTACAGTTCTCTTAAATCCCTATCAAAACATATTTAGGTATGCATTTAGCCTATACGGTATAAAATAAGAATGTGTATAAACTGATGCATTGTTAAGTAATTTTTAAACTCCCAAATAGAGATATTATTACTGGGATCAAAAAACTGGTATCAGCCCAGTTTCTATCTGAAAACATAAGATGTGCAGAAGTTATATTTGGTGTATAGACTCTGATCATGTCACTCCCTGCTGCCATAGAACAATCATGGCAGCATAGCAGAGACTGGGGAGTCGCATTGACTTTTAAACAGTATCCACCATCGTTATTCTTCTGTGGTCAAGTTATTAATATGCAATGTTGATACACTTGTTAAAAAAAAGGTCTTGGGAAGGTTTGGGCACTAAAACTACTAGGATCAAGAAAAGTTCATGGTCTGGGTTAAAATAAGTGCTTTATTAAAACAATCAATATTGACCACGGTCTGTTCCTTCCTATGTGGATTTTCTTGCTCTTTATACTATGTTCCTCCTTCTTACTTTGAAAGTTGTGCTGATATTTTCATTGTTTCATGTCCATATACACAAATCTATGGATAACATGTCAATGTCATGTTTTGTGATCTCCAGTGATACTTGTGGGATGATAATGCACGATCCTCCTCCAAACCAAGTAAATGGCAAATATATCATCTTATTGCAAAGATTGCTGGATATATACTCAACAACAGATGGCAATGGCAACAGAAGTATGGCGGACCACAACAGTTTGTCAATGGGTGCTGCAAACACAAATTTTATACCTTCCTCGGTCCATTGAACATTTTAAAATAGCTTGCAGCCGTAGACACCGCCGATTGCTCTGAAACGGTCGTAATCCTGCACAACTTGAGTCAACCAGTGGATCATTGATTCTGACAGCTGTACATGTAACAACCAGACATTTCTGTGATTTTGGTGCTTGTAAACTGTTTAATTCAATGTTTGCAGCTTGATAACTTGTCTGGATGACTGAGGGAGATCAGTACCTCCGTTACAGAAATGTGCATGCAGCTTTTTGATGACTATGATGATGATAAGAAAGTTTTTCCCAGGAGTGTCATGGCAACAGTGACACCTCAAGTGCTTTCCTCTTTTTCCCCCTCTCCTCCTGTGTCTCCTGTCTGTCTTTGTGTGTTTGTGTTGTGGGTGTTGTTTCCCTCCTGGCTGCCAGCTCTCCTCCTGTGCTCACCTGTCTCCAATCTCCTCATCATCGTCTGCTCACCTGTTGCTCATCAGCTCACCAGTATATCAAGCCTGGCTCTGCGCTCACTCTTTGCTGGACCATTTCACTAGCTTCAGTGACAGTCTCAGTTTCCAGTGTTCCACAGTTTCTGTGATTTGTTACTTGTGAAGATTTAGCTTGTCGCTAACCACCTTTTTCTATGCCTGCAGAGTTCCTCATCCGTCTGCCTGCCTGCTGTCGCTGTCCAACTCCAGCCTGCTTACGCCATCCACCCTTGCTCCTCTGCCTTGGCCGGCATTACTTCTCTGCAATTTACAACAATAAACCCACTTGACTTCATCCTGCTGTGCAAAGTCATGACTCACTCTGTCTCTGTTTTCTTACCCTGATATTCTTTCCCTAACTCTGACCAATCACTCCTCAAACCTAACCGACCCAACCAATGAAGGCAACACGTACTAGCTGATCAGAGCCAGAGTGAGGTGGGTCATGACTTTGCTGTCCATGGGGAAGAAATGTATCTGTAGCCCAGCGTGAAATATCCATAGTTCAGTGCTGAATAAATGTCTTTATTAAAGATAAAACTGCACATTTTAGAGCGGAATTTAATTGTGACCAGTCCAAGATGCACCTGTCATAATAAATGCTTTTTAATCAGCATCTCTATGTACCACACCCGTCAG